>VZTQ01002786.1:0-112368 GCA_013400755.1 Pelecanoides urinatrix | reverse complement strand
CAACCTTAATGATTCTATGTCCTCTTTTTGAAGTTCCCCTCTGCAGAAAAGCCAACCTCACCAGAGCTGGACTCCTTGTACAGCTGCTTATGGCATGCCATGCCTCTTACTTTGCAACTAGGAAATCATAAACTTCTCTTAGAAACCTGGGTGCCCCTCTCTTGGCAGCCTGAGGAAGTCAACTACAGCGCCAGAGCTGCCTTCGAAAGGGAGCACATGCAGAAAGCACTTTGCTGCTTAAGTGTCAATGTAGCTGAGTCTCTGATAAATAATGTTGGGTTTTTGTTCTTACGTTAATCAAAAGATGTATAAGAGAGTACTTACGGGTAACCCATTTTTACCAGGAATGCCCTAAAATAAAACATCTTTGTTAGAAGGTAAATAAAACATTGTATCAAAGAAGCAACAAAAGAGAAAAGCAATTAACTATAGCTTGACGTGTCATGCAGTGACAAAATAAACCAGAACTGCAACAAATACCATGTCACAGTGTGATCTGTTTTGCGCCTCTGTTTAATCGGATACATCTTGTGCTGATGGTTCAGAAGGAACATCCTGGACAGACAGAAGCCACCGAAGGAGACATGTGAGTTCTGAAGTCCAGCAGCTTTGAACATGTTCAAACATGACAGGTGGGAGGGTGATGCAACACTGCAAAGGCTGCCCAAAGATTTTGTGGAATTCCTGCTCTAAGAACATTAGTACGTCGGCACGTCCGTTGTTTGCTTTGTGCTTTCTGATGGTTGTGCTTCCTCAGGTCCTTGTATAGCCATTGACACACGTGCAAAACAGATATGACACTCCTGAGTGGATGTGGTGGGGCTAAAAACCCATCTTGTAGCAGTATAACTGATAACAGTGCGTGAGGCTGTGGAGTTTCAGCCTTTGTGCATGTGTGATGAATGACTATTACCCTTTCTAAAATACATGCATTCTTTCAGTAGACAGAAAATACTCACAGGCTGACCATGTTGTCCAAGTTTCCCTGGAGGTCCAGGAGGTCCTTGATCTTTTTTCTGCACATCTTCTACTCCTGGCCTTCCTGGAGATGCTGTGGGCCCATCCTCTCCTTCCTGACCCTTCTGGCCCTAGGTAATTAAAATGTGAAATATGAAAAGTATGCTGCATTACTTTTCCCATTTTTCTCTCTCTTTTCCCCCCTCTCTTCCCTCTCTCCTAAAACACCTGATTTCTTCAGTGTAGTCAGAAACCTGTTAGGCACCATACAAACAATGTACTCCGTTCAGCAAAGGCAGTCCATGTCAGAGATCATTCATGCAAGTACAAAAAAATTGCTCACTGAGCTGGAAATAATGAGAGCTGGTTACCCAGATGCAAATGTCCATGGTCTAATTTCATATCTGCACAAATCTGCACAGTCTAAATCAAGAACGTAGGTTTGAAAAAGACCAGTTTCACAAAATCAATCTGTCTGGGAGAAAGCTGTGAAATTTAAAAAGAGATGTTTAGGAATGGTTTAGCCAACTCCCCTGAGATCTACAACTCTAACAAAAGAGGGCTACATATCCAGGTTGATTAAAAAGGAAAGTGACAGAAGACGAATGATAGCAAAGAGTAAAAATGGACAACAAGCAAGAGCAAAAAATTGCGAAGCATCAGTATTCGGTCAAGAGAAAGTAAGAATAATACAAAGAATAATTTAAATACACCAAGAACAAAATAAACCCTTTCAGTGGTGAAGCTCGGACACTAATACATGCTTAAATTAAAATCCAGTATACAGGAAAGAACATTTAAGTCCATTTTGTATCATATTTTGAAACAAGCACTGGGATTTACTCACATTTCATAGCAGCAATGAAATGTTTTGTGTTCCATTAGTAGCTAATGAAACTGGGAGGGATGTAATGTAGTAACTATCCAAGCATTTTAAAGTTAGCAGGATGACAGCTTTCAGCAAAGGAGCTGTTAGCTGATTTTTTAAAGATCTTTCTGGGTTTTGTCACTAGGAAAGTTCCCAAAGACCACAGATTTTGTCATCCGGTCTCATTAGAGATTTTTTTCCCATCTGGAAAAGTGTTAGAAGAGAACCTAGTTAACTAAGCCGTGGGTAAGATCATAACCTGAGTGAGGTAACAGGGTTGTTGATACGGGTTGTTAGAGCACTGAAGGAGCTAGCAGATGTTACGGCAGGACCACTCTCAATCATCTACCAAATATCTTGGGAGTCTGAGGAGGTCCCCGCTGACTGGAAGTGAGCCAATGTTATTCCAATGTACAAAAAGGGTGTGAGGGAAGACCCGGGGAACTACAGACCTGTTAGTCTAATCTCCTAGTTCCTGGAAAAATTATGGAGAAGGTTATACTGAGTGCTATTGAAAGCAACTGAAGAATAATGCAATCATCAGGCACACTCAGCATGGGTTCACAAAGGGAAAGTCCTCTGTAACTAATTTGGTCTCCTCCTATGACGAGGTCACCCGCCCAGTGGATGAAGGGAAGGCGGTGGATGTGGTTTTTCTGGATTTTACTAAGGGTTTTGATACTGTCCCTCAGAGCATCCTTCTGGACACATTGTCCAACTGTGGGATGAGCGGGTTCACGATGTGCTGGATGAAGAACTGGCTGCAGGGAAGGGCTCAAAGTGTTGTGGTGAACGGGGCTACATCTGGCTGGTGACCGGTCACCAGTGGTGTTCCTCGTGGCTCAATTCTAGTGCCAGTTCTGTTCAATATATTTATCAATGATCTGGATGAAGGAGTTGAATGCACCATTAGCCAGTTTGCTGATGATACCAAACTGGGAGGTGCTGTTGACCCTTTTGAGGGACAAGAGGCCTCGCAGAAGGATCTAGATAGACTGGAGCATTGGGCTGTGATTAATGGGATGAAATTTAACAAGGCAAAATGCGGGATTCTGTACCTAGGAAGGAGTAATGCTGGGCACAAGTATAAATTGGGAGAGGAGTGGCTGGAGAGCAGCCCTGCAGAAAGGGATCTGGGGGTGCTGGTCCGCAGCAGGCTCAGTATCAGTCAGCATTGTGCCTTGGCAGCCAAGAGGGCAAACTGCACCCCAGGGTGCATCAAACACAGCATAACCAGCGGGTCAAAAGAGGTGAGTATCCCGCTGTGTTCAGCTTTGGTACAGCCTCACCTTGAGTACTATGTTTGGTTCTGGGCCGCACAACAGCAAAAGGAGGTGAAGGTACTTGAATGCGTCCAGAGGAGGGCAACAAAGCTGGTGAAACGGCTGGAAGGCATGTCCTCAGAGGAGCGGCGAAGGGCTTTGGGCTTGTCTAGTTAGGAGAAAAAGAGGCGGAGGGGCGACCTCGTTGCCCTCTCCACCTTCCTGAGGAGGGGAGGTGGAGAGGGAGGGGCTGAGCTCTTCTCCCTGGTACCCAGTGCCAGGACGTGTGGAATAGTTCACAGCTGCACCAGGGGAGGTTTAGACTGGACATCAGGAAGCATTTCTTTACCGAGAGGGTGGTCAAACACTGCAACAGGCTTCCCAGAGAGGTGTTCGATGCCCCAAGCCTCTCAGTGTTTAAGAGGCATTTGGACAATGCCCTTAATAATGTGCTTTAACTTGGTCAGCCTTGAAGTGGTCACGCAGTTGGACTAGATGATTGTTGTAGGTCCCTTCCAACCAAAACAATCTGTTCTGTTCTCTTCTGTTCAGTTCTATTCTATTCTATTCTATTCCATTCCACTCCATTCCACTCCATTCTATGCTATTCTATGCTATTCTCTGCTATTCTATGCTATACTAATATAAAATCAAAGTGTGAACATAATGAATGCTAAATCAGCATGTTTTTGTCTGACAAACAGGTCATAATTTTCTTTGTTCTGTGTGCCTGGTAACAGTCACACTGTTGATCCGACTTTAGCAAATTTTCCTGAGGGGCATTTGTCTGAGTTCTATACAACATTGAAAAAAATAATGCTGTGCTTAATCAGTGTCACCCATATTAATTGGATTAAAAATTGCATAACTGGTACAATGGAGATCTTGGAAAATGGTAAACTTACAGGAAATACAGTCCCTTCTACTATGTACTCACAAAGACCAGTTTTCAATGCAGTAACAACTATTTTTTTTATTATTATTTTCTAAAAGATTGTTCATTAGCATATTGTATAACCATATTGGTAAAAGGATGTGGAAATTGGAATAAGTTCAAGAAAAAACTTGTAAAGATGAGTAAGTAGCAAAACTACTTATCACAATAGCTTTAAGCTGTTTGTGTCACATTACTTAAATCAAGACTGGTTTTTTATTTAAGAAAAATAGCCCAAAACTGAAAAAAATGTATTGTAAGAACAATAGTTCATCCTGACATTAAAATTGCTGCTTTTAAAAAATGTGAATGCAGGCATGAAAATATTAGAGGAATTATATTTGGAAGTCCTCCAACAAATATTAAAGCCTCTTGTATGTCAGCTCCAATGGATGATCCTTAATCTAATCCTTTCACCGTTTGTTATAATTTGCCACAATAAACACAGAAATGCTAGAAGATCTTGTAAGAAGCAACCTTAAACACTTGAATAAAACACACAATGTAGAACTTTAGAATAACAGTTCTGTCATTCTTAATGCTGTATGTTTTCTGGCAAACAGAAGCAGTCATAACCAACTGCAGTTTCAAGCAATATGAAGAATGGACTTTTGGTGTAGGAGTCACAAAGGCAAGAAGAAGGAAAGGTCATTATTTATTTTCTGCTTAGAAAAATCTGTGGTGGCTGTTGGATCAGGAATGTTAATTAACAAAAAATGTACTACTAGCTGATTATTTGGAAATATGTCAATAAGTAGGGCAAGTATTTGAGTAGCTGGAGCCCTCCAACTCACAGGATTCCAAGTGAAAGGCATACGTAATTTTAATTTGCAGAATCACATGAAATTCAGGTTACACATTACCTTACAAATGCAATAGGCACAGTATCTTTCAAAGCCCGGTATCTCACTGGAGAGGGTGACTTTGCTACATACGGCATAGCCACCAGCTCTGGGGTTTCTCATGCCTGCAGTCGTGTAGGTTGGAGAACTCTCCGTTAAAAGGAGGAGTTAAAAGGGCTGCCATTTTTCTTAGCACTGTGTGAACCTCCAAGTAGAGACAGGCTGCAGCCTTGCATTTTCTCTCAATTCCCTTGTCTAGGAGCCAGGCCCACAGGAGTTTACCCAAAAGAAGTGTCTGCTTTTATAAGGGATTTGACAAAAAGTGATTTTGAAAATGTGACTAGTCTCAATGCTTTGCGTGTAATTTATAGTTGTTATTCCTGGTCCTGGCAGAATTGAATTGCCAATTAAATTACAGCTCATCTTTGTCAGAGTTTCCTCTATTGAGTAGTGTCCAACTCATTTGATGGTGGCACACACACTTTCTAGAACATCTTTTTCCAACAGGAGGGATCCTGAAAGGAATTCCTGCTTGGATGCTTAAACAAGACAGCCTGACCAGGATTTATGGAAGGCGTCTCTGACAGGTGAAAGATGTCCAGATATCGCCTCTTCTAGAGTACTTCTAAAAAATGTGCTGGCAGTCTAGAGAGCAGCGGGGCATGGCTGTAAGCAGCATTTATTCATGTAACTGCTCGACACTGACATGAGTCATACAAGGACCCCAAACAACTTCACTGGCTTGCCTCGCCTTTGGTCCTTTATGAGGCCATCTAGGGGTGGAAAGGTCGTTCAGTCTTAATATGTTATTAGTCAAAGGATCTTTTCATTGTGAACGCCAGGAAAGCTGCTCGTTACTTTTTTAATGGATTTTTCATCTCCGGGTGTTAACGTAAGCCGCTGTCAGGAGGCAGCACACACTGCTTTCTTGAAGAGATAACTTGGCACAGGCTGCCCAGGGCAGTGGTGGAGTCCCCATCCCTGGAGGGATTTAAAAGACGTGTAGATGAGGCGCTTGGGGACATGGTTTAGTGGCCATGGGGGGGTTGGGTTGACGGTTGGACTCGATGACCTTAGAGGTCTTTTCCAACCTTAGCGATTCTATGATTCTATGTCCAGGAGTTGCGGACACTTTTCCAGTGCAATCCACGCAGGCATTCCCTTGTCAAGGAATACAGGATCAACCTCTTGGATGGTAATTCAAGTAAGATTTGGTTTATAAAGGGATAATTTGCATAAACTATAAATTTTCAGATTAGCCTGTGGGCAACTAAGGAAAGCCAGTGCTACCCATTTTAGGCATGGATTCCTCCAGAGTTTAGTGTGTTTTAGTGTTAGTCTTCTGTTTGGATCAACTGCTAATGAAGCACTGTGATAATGAAGTGCTTCTTTGCACTTGGTACTGCACACAGAAGCACTTGGTGAGCACTCAAAGGGTGTAATTTTAAATTTGTTTATATGTCACACTTTTGAGAAGGAAGCAGGACTTTAACCTGCAAGATGTCTGCTTTTAGGGAATAAAAATTGTGGGCTTTTGTGGTGAGGATTTATATCGGTTATTTTCTTTGTTTCTCACTTTCTTAAATGCAAAATGAAAAAATGCAAAACTGAAAGAACAAATTCATTTTGTTAGTCAAAAATCTCAAGTCCATCTCAATGGTTATAGATCCAAACTTCTGCATAGTGACAGTGCTTCCCAGTCTGATGTCATGAGAGGACATTCAAGAATTTTAAAAGTAACTTCTGTTCTTCCTGCTTTTGGGACAAAAAGATAAGGCGTATGATAAACCCATTATACAGACCTCCTCTCTGCTTACTCCTGGCACAACACTAACACCAGAACCATCTTCTTCTCTTAAGATTTTCTGTGTGACAGTGGTAGACTCACTGTTGCCTTGTCCAGCTTCCATGACAGCTGAGTCTAAAAAAAAAAATCACTTATTAATGAAAGACAGAGCAAAATAAAACCTGCCCAGAGGTATTTATCAGAGCACAGATACTGCAAGTTGTATGAAAAAAGAAGACCAAAATACATTCCAAAGATTAGTATTAGTCATTTCATACCTCTGAAAATTTAAAAAGGAAAGAAAAAAAGAGAAAAGTGAGAATAAAATTATAAAACAAATGTTTATTTTAAAGAAAAAGACTGTATTGCATCATGTTCTTTGCCTCAAGCTCTAGTCTAATGGTTGCCTATTTTTCATCCATATAACATAAAAAATAAGAGGTATGTACAACAGGTACTATCTGAAATATGTGTGACATTTAAATAGGAACATTGTCTTTGGCCTTATTAAAATAACTAGCTTTACTTTTTGTTTTCTAGGAGTGCACTGAAATTGTCTTACTGGTGGAGGACCGGATCCCTCAGTGCATTATGCCCTGCTCTTACTACTTTGCTGCGTACACTTGCATCCAAAACACCCCATTGGTGCTCAAGGCAGATTCACCTTCTTTGCAGGGAACATAAGTAGGGTATAGTTGTTTATTCAGTTCTACATGAAAGGCTGTGCTTCACTATAACAGGAGGTCATCAAATTAAATACTCATCTTAAATTCCTTTTAAAGGCGCCACACGGCTCTAGAGCCAGCAGCACTATTTGCAGAGGTGTGTCTCAAGAGATGCCACGCTTCTCACTGAATCCTGAAGAGGATTTTTCTCCTTTCATTCCCTTTGCCTAACACTTGCACTTTACTGGAGTGTCGTAGAGTATCACAGCAAGAGCTCCTCAGGTCAGCTTCTTCATTTTAACCAATTTTTTTTTCATTCTAAAATATAAACCATAGTTCTATGACTGAAACTTCCATGCTATAGAAGGGTAAATCTATTCTCTGCATGTTTAACAGTGACTGAGATAAGAACCTATATAGAGTGAAAAGCGAGAGATATGTTGAACGGTGGCTGTAGCTGCTACCACTTATATTTGCTGCTATTAACAAATTGCAGTCGAACAGACTGCAGTTTCAGAGACCAAATGTTTGATGTGCCAATTCTTTTCTAACACACAGGATGTCCAAAACCATAGGATTTTCCATTCCTGGCAGCACCCAAAATATGACAGTGGCTTTTCATACACAGGGAAATGACAGACTCAGACCTAGAGAATGTAAATGACCCCACCCCCGCAAAGAAAAGAGGCAGTGCCTTGTTCTTTAAGTTTAGCTGCTTCAGAGGTTTCTTCTGATCTGTGATTTCCAGAGAAATCATTTTCTTCCAAATAAGACAATATAGTTGGGGGGGCTTCCACTGGCTCAGCCAACGTATCTTCAGGCTAAAAAAAACATAAAATCCCAAAGAACTGTTTAGAGAAAAGGCTCATCACATATTTTAAAGCAAAAATCAGTAGATTACCTTCCTCAAAGCACAGTAATCACAACTACCACATTTGTGAAGCAAAACAGAAATCCAGATCTTTCCCACTTAATATCTGTCCTTACCCTTATGCTGCCCTTAGAAACTTTAACTGTCATTGCAGTCATAAAAACTGAAGTTTATTAACAGCCAATATATACACCCTCTTTCATTTACAAGTTTTTAATTATTTCACTTCTATTTCATTCTCCCTGTTTACAGTACACATCTAGTTTCTGCGTATCAGCAGATGCCACACTAATTTGGTCAAGAGCTTGAGAAAAACCAGCACAATACCTTTGAACTCCATTCCTCCAAACCAAGTGATACACACTTGACAAACCCATAGAGAGGGAGAAAACCACAAGGAATGTGAAGTTATCGCTGCAGGTCTAAGAACCTAGAGCTGGTGGTACCCACCCTTCCACTGGCTGTGGGTGGGCGAGTGGTGGCCATTTCTTTAACCTCGTATCAGCTGCATGCAGGAATGTAAAGAGCCTACTCCCTGCTGGAATTAGAGACCTGGAGAAGTGCTGCCTCAGTGTAGTGAGGAGATTACTTCATGCAAACCTGTATTTGCAATTTAAATAAAATTTAAACATGAGTATGTTGCAATGGTAACCTGAAGTAGACTTAATGGGCCAAGCATCCTGGTCTTGAACCAGGTTAGGATGTGCAAAATGGCACAATAGGGCTTGTTGAAATAGTTCCGGAGTTGTCAGCAAAAGGAAGAGAGGTAACATCATTGGCATGATTTTTACCCTACTGGTTTCATATCCATATAATTGAGGAAAAGCTTCAAGCAACATATTAAGAAACATATTGAAAATAGGCTTTAGGGCTCCATTTGAAGGGGAAAGGAAATCTTTTCCACAGTGGGCCGGATCTGATCCCCACTATAGCTGACAAAAGTACTTTCATTTGATTTCAGTTTTATTTACTCCACTTGAGAAAGAAACAAATGCATGTTTCCTCTGCTCTTATTTCTTTTATTACTATATACCTTGTTCTTGACATTCTGTGTAGGAATATTTCAATTAATCTTTAGAGACCAATAAACTTTTTATGCAGCCTGGTTATCTGAACCATAGTAAACTTATAGTGTTAAGCTAGTCATGTATTACAGGGTTTTGTGTTTTAAAATCCTTAATAAGACTGGGTCTTGGCTACTTTGAGAAAGGAGGACTTTTCCCTTTAAATGCAATGTCCAATGACTTCCCTTTTCTGATGCAGAATAACCAATGCTTCCGACGAACAGTAGAAAATAATTCACACAATTCAGAATGTGCTCAATTGTACTGTCTATAAAGCATTCCTGATGTTTATTTCTCACTGGGAAGATAAATAAAGCAACAGTAGGACAAAGATTTAAATGTTTAATTTTGAGAAATAATTAAAAAAATGATAAAGTGGACACACCCCCCATAGTATTAGTAAATATCCAAAATGTAACTCTCTGCACTAGAAAACAATGGGAAAAATAGAGATATTTACTTGAAGATAGTAGAAAAACAACCCAAACCTCACACTACATTCGTAAGAATGTAAACTTGATAGATAATAGTAGTTACCTGCCTGATAGAATTATAAGAATTAAGATAATGAAAAAAGTACATTTGTAATTTAATGAAGCAATTGAAAAAAAAAACCCCAACAAAATCTCTTGAAATAATCCCAGTCAGTTTATACGTATCTGTGGAATAAAGAAAGAGTATCTAATGACCACGCACAAAGGTTAGTGATCAACATCAACCGCGGGAGTTGGGAGGATGTGTCTAGTAAAAGGAAGGTAGGGTGGGTATCCTCTGCTTGTCCACGTGTACTCCCTGTGCACAAAGGCGATGGGGAAATGGATTAGGAGATTACAGGTGTACGTTTCAGTATCTTCTCCTGCCCCCCAGAAAATAAAGCAGCATGGCACTGCATGTGCGCTGCCCACAGCAGTCTTTCTCACAGAGCTATATTAGTGTATTTGTATATATATCTACAGAGCAGTATTTGTGTAAGTACAGCTGTTCGGAAGTCGGTGAAGCTCTAAGAAGCACTAAGTCCCTTTGCTTTCCCATCTGCAGCTCCTAATGAACTCTACAGAGAGGACAGCCAGTTACAGTCTAGCTCCTGCAGGGAACTGAACTCAGAACTACCTAAAACCAGAATTATAAAAGGTTATTCCTGCCTTTGTGCATAAAACCAGATTCAGCGTATTCTCGTGCAGTCCTGCCCGTCTCAAAATTTTCCCCCAGAAGAAAATGCTTCTTGGGAAACTCACAGATATTGTTTTCTCCAGATTTTCTGTCCTCTGGCAATAAGGAGAAGACTTTTAGTGTCATCTAGACCATCTCCTTGTAGTTTAGGCTTCTTCTTTGACAGTTCGTAGCACCCATACATACACCTCAATTCAGACACTGAGGATTTTACTCCCTCAGGAAAAGTCCAGAATTTACAGAAAGCCCTCAGCAACAGGAGAGAGGTCTGATGTGGGTGCAGGAAGTGCTGGGATCTTAATCGCTTCCTTTGAGGTGATAGTACAAAGAGATATTCCGTAGTTCAACCTACATGGTCTGTTTCTTCATTACGTGCTGTTTTTTCTTACGTACGCCTTCTATCAACACCTGTTTTAGCATTCCTTAACTGGGAACACAACGGCTTCCACATTTTCTGGGAGACAACTGTGTGGCCTAAGAACTAAGTGCTTAGGCTGTAGGCATGATTTTCAAGGAACATGGTAGGCACTACATTTCCTGGGCTGTTAGGAAATAGGGAGGGTGTCACTGGAGGATTCGCAGTTGAGGACAAGCCTTCGTTCCGGGCCTCTTCCCAGGCTCTCTGGTCTCTGGTCTCTGGCCTTTTGTGTTCAGGATGATATTCAGAATGTTAGAATGGAATTTCTTGAATATAACCTCTGCCACCACAGGCACAACAGCAAGATAAAGGTTGTGTAAATGTGACTTAGGAATTACATCCCTGGGAAAGAGCAACCTCACTGTAACTTTTTCTATAATGAACTTCATTCTCTTGCGCTAATGATAAATTTTCTTTGGTATTCTGTCCACTCTGTGTCCAGCCACAGGGGACTTGAAAAGACATAGAGAAAAAATAACCCCCATCCCATGTCACTGAGTCAAGATTCACACAGGCTGCGTGGGCAAAGGGAAAAAATTTTAGTTGGGAGGAACCTTTCAAGGTCATGTAGGTAGACCACTCATGTAAGTAGATCAGCTCAGCCATGACTTTGTCTAACCAAATCTTGAAAACTTCTAAGGACAGAGATTTGATATCCTCTTTGGGTGGCCTGTTCCAGTGCTGCACTATTATCCTATTGAAGAGAATTTCCTGAAATCCAGCTTGAACCTTCCCAGCTACAACTTGCAACTTTTGTGGTCTGTCTCTACTGAAACAAGTCTGGTTCCCTGCTCGTTTGTGTCAATATGTATAAAAGTGTGTGTGTCACTTCTATAAAGACTGCAGATTAAACAATGAGGGACTAGGTTATTGAAAGGTAAAATTTGTTAGTGATTTTATATTTAACTCTGAATAAAGAAACAAGGACAAATACAGAATGCCAAATACTAATATGCAATCCAGAACATGCTTTAGAATCCCCATAAAAAGAATTTAGAACTGTTTACATTTCTTGTGATCAGTGTGTGGATAATAAAAAATTAGTTTAAAAATGGCAAAACTCATTTGGAATATTTACTCTCAGATTATTACATTTATTCTAAAGTCAAAAGAACACATCACTACAGACTGGCCAGCCTCACTTTGATCTCTGGGAAAATCATCAGGCAAGTCCTCTTGGAACATGTTTCCAGGCACATGAAGGAGAAGAAGGTAACTAGGAACCGTCAGCATGGATTTAGCAAAGGTAAATCATGCCTGACCAACCTGATTGCCTTATGTGATGAAATGACTGGATTCATGTATGAGGAGAAAGCAGTGGATGTCATTCACCTTGATTTTAGCAAGGTTTCAACACTGTCTCCCATGATATTAGAATCACAGAATCACTAAGGTTGGAAAAGACCTCTAAGGTCATTGAGTCCAACCGTCAACCCAACCCCCCCATGCCCACTAAACCATGTCCCTATTCTTGCATCCAAGCTAGGACATTACAGTCTGGATGGGAGAGCAGCGAGATGGGTAAAAAAATAGTTGGATGATTGAACTCAGAGCATAGCGTTTAATGGGACACACTCATGGGTCCATCCTGGGGTCTGTTCAGTTTAATATCTTTACCAATGACCTGAGGAGGCAACAGAGCGCTTGCTCATAAAGTTTGCCAATAACGCCAAAGTGGGAGTTGGAGGTGCACCAATTAATATGCTCAAGTGCAGGACTGCCATCCAGAGGGACCTGGACAGGCTGGAGGAATATGCCAACACGAACCTTATAAAACTCAGCAAGGACAAACACGAAGTTCTGCACCTGGGAAGGAAGAACTAACCCCTTGCAGTGACACAGGCTGAGGACAGACAAACTGGAAAGCAGCTCTGCAGAGAAGAACCTGGGGATCTTGGTGGACAGCAAGCTGAATGCCCTGGCAGCAAAGAACACTGTGCTAATGGGAACTCTGGCTACATGCCAGTAGGTCTAGGGATGTGATTATCCTCATTTATTCAGCACTTGTTAGACAACATCTAGAATACCGTGCCTGGTTTGGTCCCCTATTACAAGACAGAGATCAATAAATTAGAGTGAGGTCAGTAGATAGCTTGCAAGACAGAGAAGGGCTGGAGCACTTGTCCTGTGAGGAAAAGCTGAAGGAACTGGTCTTCTTCAGCCTGGAGAAGAGAAGGCTTGTGGGAGACCTAGTGGCAGCCCACCAATACCTACACAGGGTTCATCAATGTTATGGAGCTAGGTTCTTCACAGTGGTGCTTGGCAGTAGGACAAGTGACAATGGGCATTAAGTTGAAACAAGAGAAGTTCTGATTGGATATAAGGAGAAACATTTCCACCAATGAAGATAGACCTGCATTGGAACAGGCTGCACACTGAGGCTGTCACAGGCTAGATCCTCAGATGTTTCCAAGACCAGACTGGAAAAAGCTCTGAAAAGCATGATCTGACCTGACTGATGACCCTGTTTTGAGCAGGAGGTTGGACTAGACGACCTTCCTTCCAATCTAAAATATTCTATGATCCTTGATTGTATTTTTATGATTGTTAATTCATAATGATGTAAGGTTAATGAAACAATATGGATAATATTGTTCCTAGAAAAAAATCACACAAACCTGGTACTGCAATACACATGAAATGGCCTGAACACTCGCGAACCAGCAATGAAAATTGTTCCCTACTTCTCCTTTCTGGCAGAGCCTTTCTGACACGCAGAGTAGTTCAGGCTATATTTTTCTGAAGATCCCTATAGATAAGACATGCCAAGGACAGTTTTTGGCTGAATAATCAATTACAGGGAATCCACAGAAAAATTCTTTATGAAGGGACACCTCTTCTACAAAAGTTAAACATGCCTTTTTTGCTAATTCACTGAGGCCTTTTTTGCTGATTTACAAGGCCTGTTAAATGGAAATATTCTGAAATAGTCCAAAGAATGCTATCCATTCCTTCTGCACAGCACTGAACTACTTAGCAGAAAAACACAAATTAGAATATGCACCATCAACATTGCTAAGTGTCTTTATTCAGAGATTGCACTTTTGCATGACCTTTGACTTGTTTCATTCCAGCTCAGCATAGCAATTTATTTCGAACAGCTGCTTTGGAGAGTTTGTTCAGCTATTTTTCAGAGTAGAAGATAAATAAAAACTTTCTCAGAAATGTTTGTCAGTGACTGTACTGATTGTTAAATTGTCATTTGTTTCTCTGTCTCTTGTTTAATATTTCTGAAGAATAAACCCATTAAAACTCCATGGGCAGTCACTCTGGAAGGCATATAAATCCCATGAGTCATTTTCATTTAGATATTTCTAATTTGGCAATAGCATTAAACATTTTGCTAAGGGAGACTACATATTTATTGACATGTTGGTATGGCCTTTGGAAGTCCCCAGGCATTTTAGAAAAAATATGTGTGTGATCTAAGGAAATACTTTGATACAAAGTTCTTGCATTTTGAAGAAATTAGTCATTTACTGGCCTCTCAGGCTTATGATTAGTTGGTTCAGAAAGCTATGTATCATCATCCATTCTGTGATTGGCTTATACAAAGTGTTACTGTAGTAGTAACCAGGACTGCGCACAGACACAATGAAGATTGTTTCTACACAGTCCAAGAAATTGTCAATCCACCACCAAAAAAGTGTCTGTAGAGCAAAAAAGAGCTATGAAGAGACTTCTTTCTTTCCTGTTTTCTGAGGGTGATAATCTGCCACACATACATATTTGCTTTATTAAGGTTGTGGTGTAACGCTTCAGAGAAAATTATTTGTGTACTTAAAGCATGGTTCAGTTTCCCAGACAATCTTAAAAACATTTTAACAAGAACATTAAAATAACATGAAAACAGACAATAATTTGTGGAGAAATTAAAATAAAGTAAGTGAAAGATGAGTGAAAAAGTGTTTGCAATGATACAATCATTGATGAGCAAGTCTGTCTTTGAGAGGCATGTCAGGAAAAGGTATACTTTGCCTCTTCCTTTATGACAACCACAACTTCATTATTACCAAATAATAAATTATATTCTCTAATAATTTTTCTGTAACATTTTTCCTTCTCTGCATTGATTCTAGCTTAATTATGGAATTCAAGTTAACTGTAGGGAGCTTCTAGGTCTTCTGAAGAAGGCGTGACATTGCTGTGTTACCCTGACATTGTCAGATCTTGAAATAACATTTTGGCACCCAAGACTGATCTCATATGTTTGGAAAGTCACAGGAAAATTTTCACATTTTTAATCCATGGGAGTGGTATATAGTGATGACAATAGCTGTTACACTTTTAGGTCCCTGCTCATGTAAATCATAGATGTGGTACTAATTTTTTAGCAATGTGACAGTAACACTTGCGCATTAAAATAGAAATTTTCTACCTTTTGTACTCTGCAACAGTGAATAATGTGCTGAGATTATACTGAGGAACAACATTNGGGGCTGTCCATGCTTAGTTGCCGGCTGGGGTTAAACCACGACATCTTGCAGCAGGAGGAATAAAAGCCAAAAATTCTACTATTGCTGTGTGTAATTTTGAAGAGTGTAATAATTATGAAGATTATTAAACAGAAATGTAAAGCAACAGCTAAAAGAATTAATTTTTTTCTGGATAGACTAGAGAAGTTAGACATCATTCCTGAATTAGCTGCAGTTGTATCCAAATGAGAAAAAGTGAAAGCACAGTAAGATTTCATGGGTCAAATTTTGTGATGCAAAATGGAGAGAAGTCATCAAGGTGATTTTGCTGCCATTCAGAAGAGCCCCAGCTGGCTGCAGAAATAAGCAGACAAGAATCCCCCTGAAGTTCAGCAAAGTAAAATGCAAGTTCTGCATCTGGGGAGGAATTACCCCGTGCAGCAGTATTGGATGTGGTTTGGAAAGCAACTTTGCAGGAAAGGATACTGGAAAACAAGTGGAAGAAGAGCCAGCAACGTGCCCTTCTGGTAAAGGCGGCCAGCAGCATCCTGGTCTGCATTAGGAACAGTATCACCCCCAGCAGGTTGAGGGAGGTGATCCTTCTGTATTAAACAATGGTGAGACCCCCATCTTGAGTACTGTGTCCAGGCCCTCACAGAGGACCATGTAGAACTAGGGCTTTTGATCTATGAGAGTAAGATAAGAGAGCAAGGACTGCCTGAACGAGAGAAGGCTCAGAGCAATCTTATCAATGTGTACAAAATCACGATAGGAGGGAGTAAAGAAGACAGAGGCAGACCCTTCTCAGAGGTAGCCAGTGAAGTGAAAAGAGACAATGCACAGAAATTAAAATACAAGAAATCCTGCTTCTATATCAGAAAAAAAAAATACTGGAACAGAGAGGCAATGGAGTCACCATCCTTGAGGAAATCCAAAACCCACTGGCACTGAGCAACCTGGTCACTGAGCAACCTGCTGTACTTGACTCTGCTTTGAGAAGGGAGTTGGACAGGACAATCTTCAAGAGGTCCCTTTCAAACTCAACTAGTCTGTGATTCTGTGAAAAGCAGAAGGCAGGCCAAAAAGAGTTTAATGAGCTATATGTAAAAGGCATAAAATAATAATAAATCTCTTTTCAAACACATCAGGAGCAGGAAGCCAGGTCAATACACAATTAAGTTGTAAAAAGAGTGCTCAGAGAATTTTAAGCCATAGCAGAAAAAAATAAGTTTTTTGCATTCGTGTTAACCATGGAAGAGTTAAAATTCTTGCAAAAGAATATTCTTGGGAAACTTGGCAAAGGATACTTCTAAAACTGAAATCTTTGTAAGAAAAGGGTAGGAAACATACTGACTAAGTGAATGGCAAGAAATAATCACAACCAAACAGTATTCACCCACGAGTTCTGAAGGATTCAACAACGAAAGAGCTGAAGTATGTGCTATATCAGGGAAATGTGAGCATGGTTTCTGTGAAGTCATTTCTCACAAACCTACTGGTTTTCTCTAAAGGAATCAATGAGAACTTGGCTAATAGAAGAATGCTGGATATAAGCTGCATGGAAAGCTTCATTGTGAGGAATGGACTGGAACATTTCAGCCTGCCACAAAAAGGGAGGGGGAACACGATGTGATAGGAATCTCTAAAATCACAAATGTTATGGTGAGTGTTTACTGTGTCTTCCAGCAGAGTAACGACCAAATGAGAGCAGCAGTTAGCATGTTCAGAAGGGCAAGCAAAGGTGAAAGTCCTTCACAAAACATGTCATTAAATAAGCTAAGGAACTCTGCAGCAGGAAGCTGAGGATGGTAAAATTCCCATGGGTTAAAAAAAAAAAAGCAAGAAATTCAAGGGCAAAAAACTCAGCTGAGGTCCACTAAACACAAACAGATACACTCCCGGCTCAAGCATTTCCTGAGATGGAAATTGTTGCAGAGTAAAAAGTGTTCCAGGTAAGCGGCATATTTATGTTCCTGATCTGTTATGATATTCTTCCCAAAGTACTGGTTGCTGATTGTTGTCAAATATACCAGATTTTTGGCCTGACACAGTGCAGTCATTCTTATGGATGGGTGCATGTTGTTCTCACAGGTGCCTTTGGAAGGTGCCACATATGAAAAACTGGTGACAAAATCCAAACCTCGCTATCTAAAAAAGTAATATTAAACCAGAAGTGTAAAGCAAATAAATCAAATAAATTTACCCTTATGGGAAGATGAGAAGGTGCAAGGACTTCTTGTGTCTCAGAAACATCTTCATGTTCTTGAATGCTGCCATTGCCACTGATGTCCCCTGAAGCCTGTGCAAAACCCAATCATGATAACAAGTTCATAAAAGTCAGGGGGAAAAAAGTATGATCGCCAAGGAATTGGCTACTTCAATGCAGAAAAAACTTTTGTTTTTTTTTTTCAATTGGTGAGGCCTCAGTGTCATTATGATGTTAACTTATTTCAGTACTTACAGCATTTCATGAAAATGACCCTTCAGAAAAATAAAAGTCATAGTTCATTTTCTCAAAGGTGTTATAGACAAAAGAACTGTGAAAAATCACAGTTTTAGGGGTTGTGTAATCAAAAAAAGAGATTCCCACACAAGATACTTTTAAGTATGATACCATGTTCCCAAGAAGAAATACTACATTTAGTCTTATGAAAAATGTCTGATGGCAAATGACTTTGAAATCTCTGAGGCACTGAGGATAGATAAAGAAGTGTTTATAAGAATACTTACATAAGGATCATCATCTTCACAATGATCTTCAGTAGCCCTTGGGTCAGATTTGATTGTCAGATGTTGAATTGAGCCCTACATGAAACAACAAAAACAGTTCGAGGTAGTAGTAGTTTAAGTAGCATGTGTGAAGGTGGGGTGGAGGGGTGGGAATTAGACAAATAAAGAAAAAAAATCCAGACTTTGTTCTGGTTTGCTTGGAAAATGATCTGAAACATAAAATTTTATTATAATAAACCCAGTTTAAAAATGTAAATACGTTCTTACATTTTCCTTTTGCAAAACGTAGACAAAATTGAAGCTGCCAGAATACGATGACCATCATGTCCCAATGACAATACAATGGCTACACTGTATTAGTGCCGCAACTGAAGGATCTAGTGCTAGACTATGTCCTACAATCTGTAAAGCACTGTCTGTTTTTTTTAGCTAAGAAGTGCATTGCAGCTCCAAAAATGGCATGGGAAAACCCGTAAAATGGAGACAAAGGATGGGAAGTAAGTACCAGCAAGTCATGAAGTGGGTCAGGGAGAAACCAGCTTAAAACTTTTCAAAGCGGAAGGAAAGGAGATGGATTTTCTGATAACAAAGGTTTCTTTTTTTAGAGTTACAAATGATATTTCTCAGTCTGACATGCTGAAGAAGCAGCAACAATTTATTTTTAAACATTCAAGTCTTGTTTCTTATTGTTTTAAGAAACGTGTGGGGGCCATTTCCTTATGAGGTCTTACAGAGTTCGGCATGATGCACACATAGGACAAGAAGATGGATATTCAAATCAAGAGCCATCTTACCTAACACACATGACCTGCCTCCTCCTGTTTTGCTGACCGTGTATTTTGTTTCTCTGCTTTTGTATTTTTGGTAGAGAAGAGCCTGAAGAAGCTGACAGATTCAGTCTTTATCTCTAGACGGACACAGAATACTTCTCAGTCCAGTGACTTCTCTTCAAGGAGCTAGAATGTTTACACCATGCAACGACATCTTGGTCGTGCTCTGTCTGCTGAGTACTACCACAGACACACAGCAGATCTGCTCACTCAGGGGTGTAGAAAGCCTGAGTCTTGGTAAGGAAAATGGCAACAACTGTTGAGATGAAAAAAGTAGTATGCTTTGCTGTTGCTTAATGGCACCAAAAAATGCAAACCCCAGAGGAGGAGTAGCTACCATTTGTATGCACTGCTGTGTCTGACTTTCCGCTCACTCTTTCCTCTCTGCAGTGGTCCTCTCTCCCTGGCCTGGAAGCATTGGGGAATTATAAGCAAGGAAGTACATTTGAAGCAATATTTCTGGTGGCTTCTAGAATATTTCAGAAAGGAACAAAATCCAAGATTCTATATTTAATGATCCTCTAATTTTTGTACCTTCAAAGACCATGAAACTCATGCAGTTGGTGCCTCCTGGGTTTGCAGGCAACCTGAGATAACAGCTCAGTGAACTGAACCATCTCTCGAAACTTAACAATGGGCAACGCAGATACTAAATATGTCAGACTAACCGAACAGTTCACTGCAAAATTTACATGAAAGGAGGCACAACCAGACAGTTTACCAGTCTCTTGGAAGTCATGCTTTGTTTTCACAGAATGAGTGACCCACATTTGGAGAACACATTTTTTTCTCCTCTTGCTGTAATCTGTCGTCCTTCATGGTGAAGGAAGAAAAATGGAGAGCCCTAGTGTTTCCTAACTGTTGCTGCTAGCCAACTACTCCAACCAGAGAAGTCATGGCCAAGTCTGCCATGGCAGGGACGGAAGGTATGAGGATTGTAGTCCTCTTCTGTGTCTTGTGCCTGCTGCTGCCTTCCCTGTTAAAGCTGGTTCGCAGAATCTGACATCATCACTGATTCAGCTATATTTGGTTGTGGTCTGCTTTCTACTTTTCTTTACAAGCACCAGGGATAGAATTTCCTTTTGTTTCTATAAAATCTGATTATAGTTATGTCCTTTTGCGTCTGTCAACCAGAGCCTTAGACACACGAATTCCCGTTAGCCAGAGCAAACCAGCAACCGACATCCATTCAGAGTCATTTGCACAATCTGCTGTGAATTGTTTCTGGTTTGTGCAATTGATGTAAACAGTTCTTGTCATACAAACAGAGCTTGAGGAGGAATCAACCATTTAGTTTTTCTACACAAAAGCAATTTGATATACGATGCATGAAGAAATAAAGGCACAAGACCTGTCACAATTAATAGTACTGAAGCAATCAGAATATTGGCTGAAATTTATGTACTTGATATAGCACACAGAACAACCTATTTCAGTGGAAATGCCTTAAAGTGTAATCCAGAATGCATTCCTGTCAACATACTGACAGATTTATTGGTGATAATCTCAGCAACTGATCATCACATATGTGTTTTCCAGGTGGGATACTAAAATGGTCTCATTTTCTTGAATGATTCTCATTCCTTCTTACTAATCAGGCATCCCCAATACTCCAGTCATCCCATCTGTCTAGGAAAGGTAGCACCATCAGGCAGTTTTCCTACATATCCCTTTCCACCACTTACTTGCTGCTAATCAATATATTCCTGTAATTCTAGGTGCTTAGACTAGTCAGATAAATGATAAAAGTACATTGTCCTTGTTGCTTACCATATGGAGATCTCAACCTCCCAGAACATCTGAACTTTGGAAAGAACATCTTCTTTCTCTAAAGCAAAGGATCCCCTCAGTTTTGTGCTGCTGCTTTACTAATTTAGGAGAAGAGATATTAATCTCACAAAATACTGTACAATTTTTGAAGTACAAGGGAAGTGCGAAAACAAGACAGAAGAAGTGTGACATTTCCCTTTCAGTCTGACAATGAGTCAATCTCACACATATTGACAGCTTTCACATTTCCATTTGGAAGCTCAATGGTTGAGAATTCCAGTTGGGATGCAGCAGGAAGGATGCTTGCACTCACGCTAAGAAGGCTTGGGCGCCTTGTAGTAGTGTTTTTGGTCCATTCTATTTTTCTAAAGCACCTGATAAGCTTCAAGTAATATATAAATTGTAGAAATACAGCTTTATCTTCCAACTATCTTTGTCTTTGATGAGATCATTCTCTTCCTGATGCTGAATGTGAAGTAAACGTACCTAGCTAATAAGAGTTTAAAATATTGACTTTCAACTAAGGTATTGTTCTCAGAAGTTAAATAAATGGATACTCTGAAATCTGCCCTTCATAAAAAGGCTATATAAGGTTATGTGATATATTTACTTTGAAATTCCTAGCATTCAAACTGAGCATTGAGCTTAATATCTAGACCATTAATAAACTTCTGAAGTTCTAGGAACATTTGCATTTTAAGCCAGAATTTATATATCTGCACTGGGTGAACCTAGCCACGCAGTGGAAAACTGTATTGGAAAATACAAGCTACATAATTTGTAACCTCATTTGGAGTATAACCACTGTAAGCAGACTTTCTTGGATAGAGAGTACAAGCATAAAACACTGAGGCATGTGAATTTATCAGACAGTACTTACTGTGAACTTCTCCAATCCTGTGGCTCCTGCATTACCAACAAATATCCCAGAGCCAGATTCAAATACCAAGGCTCGAGCTGATCTTTGAAACTGAACTCTCTGATATTCTTCACAGTCCATGAACAAAGCAACATAATTTCCCTGAACAGTCACTGTAAACCTATTCCACCTGTTAGTCATCACCGGCACTTTAAACGAAGCAGCCTCTCGGGAGAGACGGGAACCAGGCTCTGTGTAGTACATAATTATTCTCTGGGTGCTGTCATCAACCGGTGAAAGTCTCATTCCCAGGTAAATAGTTTTCTGGAAGGCATCTGTTATTGCAAATAGCACTCCTCCACGATCACTGTTCGGTTTCACTGTTACTACGATAGCGAAATCTCTATAGAAAGGTAACGGTATTATAGCACTTGTCAGTCGACCGATATTAGCATCTGGGCCAAAGCTGTAAGCTGGAAACCCTCCATAGCCGGTGACAAAGTAGACAGAAGGAGGAAGAGGCACTCCTATTAACTCCGTGAGGTCAAGATGTCCTTTTGAGCCTCGTTCTGTAAAGCGTGTGAGAAAAAAACATGTTATTTATTCTTGAGATGCACAGCCTGTTTAATTTAAATGGTTTTAGAAAGGCCTTAAAAACTGTAATGCAGTGTTATAATACCAGCAACACACTTCTAATTCTTTAGGCCCCAGTTCAGTTAGTGCTTAAACACATCTAGCTAAGTACACGTCATTCTTTGTCCTTCTACTAACTGAGGTTACTTAAAGAAAGGCGCATGTAAACCTTGGGTGAAATGGAGTGGCAACAAGTGGTTCCTGCAACACATGTTTTACTTCAGCTGTCCATAAACTACAAAGAAAAGTGCTGAATGTGCTTGCAGAGTGGATTCAGTGAAGATTGAGCAACCTTCTGTCTTCTCAAATAAACTGAGATCCTTTACCCTCACAAACTAAGAAGACAGCAAGAGTTCTCTAACAAACAGCATGACACAGTTTCACAAATACAGGAAAAAATTACAGTGGATTTGCTTTAGCCCTTGCAGTTACCCCCTTCTACAACAGATGTTAGATTTTATTTATGTCCTTATTCTCAGATTTATCTCCTTAGTTGCACTGTGTACATAACAAATACTGTTGAGCAATCAAAATTCAGTTTTGAAATGAGAGTATTTTTGCTTTGGCAAACACACGGAACTAAGTATCTCTGCGAAACAAGCCCAGAGAGACAACTCCTTCCTGGCAATGAAGGAGCAATGACAACAGCTAAGTATCTACACCCAATTTTAACTAGAGCCTTGGGAAGGCGTACTCTAGCAGTATACCAGAAACAGAAATTCTACTAATTTTCTCTTTCTAAGAAGTAAAAACAAGCAAAAAAAGATACCATTTTTAATCATAATGAGTGGTCCAGATCTGAATCTATACAGAGCTGCACTCAAACCTAAAGCCTTTCCTCCCTTTGCAATCTCCTCTAACCTTACATTTTTAAGTTTCTCATTTTATCTAAAAGTCTGAATTCTTCCTACTGGTGTACATTTTCACCCTTTTGGAGAATATTTATGTTATGCAGAAGCAAACAAAGTATTAGGGTATGTCTTAATGTAGCTACATCATGTAAAACTATAATCTCTCGTAAACTCCTGTCCATGACGAAGTAACTGCTGGCTTCCTCAGCAGACATGAAAAAAGATCTCCATGATCCAAGAAAGTCAGATTTTTAAATCACTTTCTTGATCAAATTCATCCTAGCCTCTCTCTACATTCTTCTTTGCTGTAAATCTTTGGAAACCACTGTTCTGCAGTTCCTTTCTTCATCTATCTCACACACCAGTCTACCACGGTTCTCAGATTAACTCCATCGGATAAAAACGTAGTGTGGAAAACAGAGGTCTTGTGGTAGAACAGTACAGGTGAGGCAAACAGTCTTGAAACCTCACTGAGAACGGATTGAATTTGTGTCTCATACTTGACTTTTCCCCCTTCTACCACAGCAGGGTTCAATACCATGTCTGGAAGGGTATCTGTGGTGGTGAGGTACTTCTTCGTACCTCACAGCCTACCATCCCCTAGGGCTCCCACCGCTGGTATTCCCACTGCCCTTCCTTGTGATGACATCTCTGCCTCAGGAAAGTTCCTTAAAATGATGTCCCCAGACAGCATTAAGCAAAGTCGCTTGTTCAATGGTCACTTAATTTTCAGCACAACATGGGGAGAACTGATGCCACCTATGGCAGTCGAACACTGCAGACATTTACAGGGGACAGGAGCTAAAACCAGCCCAATCTTCTTATAAGTGCATTAGGGACAACAAATATGACGCAGTCCCCAGATCAGTTTTTTGAACAAGTACTTACAGAAGCTGAAAACAAGCTCCCAGTCTGCCTAAAGGTAAGCGGTGATGAGACACATGGAGCTGGTTCCTAGTTCAGCCTACCTATCAAGGACCAAGCCAACCCCAGATTCAGATGCATTTCACCCTGAGATGACCTGCGTTTTACCAGCAGTCCACACGCTCTGGTCATGGGATGAGCTGAAGTTGCCTGGCTGCATACAAAACCATGGGATGTACACATGTAATTACAAACAACTTTTACCTCAGAACTTGTAACACCTGGTTTCCTAGGATCTGTGTCCTTCATCATTATTTTCATTTCAGCTCAGTACATCCTGCCAACCTGGAATACCTCCAGTTCTTCCTCATGTGCATAGGACCTATTTCTGCCTCCAATACCTACATCCCTCCCCTGTCCCAGTATGTGCTAAAGGATGGTTCCAAGCTGCATGTGTTTGTATCAGCTGGCCAGTTCAGGCATGATAATTGGCCATCAAGAAGGAGAAATTGGATATTTAACCTCACAGTTCTCACTATAGCTTTTTCTCATTAGGATACTACTGTGTCACTCCCACATCACAAGGTTGGCACTTTCAAGAATATAACAGGATGGGTGCCCATTAGCTGCTTACACGGAGAGTCCTCTGTTACAGAGAAGATAATGGAATGAAATTAAACCGAGAAAATGATCTTATTACGAAGAAAATCGTACTGACAATACCATCTCTTTGCCTACAGTCTAATCCCTCAAGGGAGACAGTGACCTTCCCCCAGGCTGGCGATTTGAAACAAGACTGTTCAAAACAATTGAAAATGACTGTAGAGAATAATTTCAAAGTTATTGGTTATAACTTGTCCTTTCACCTTTGTTCCATGATTTGTAAGCATTCCCAAGTCCTTCATAATGTATATATTTGTGCAGCATGGATTGATGAAGTATCTTTCAGTTTTTAAACTTACTCAGTTACTGTAACTGTAATAGTTATATACGCTGAATAAATCCAAATGGAATAGTAATGGAAAAAGTATGACAGTCTATCTGAATACTGCAAACAAAGTGAACCGAAAAACTTTGCTTAAAATACCCGATTAAAATTAGGAAAAATAAATTAATCTTGCACTTTGCTCTGAAACCTGGCAAGCTGGTTCTGAAGAGCTAGAGAGAGGTTCTTCAGCTGAAATATACTTCTGTTATTCATTATTTGTATGTAGTACCATCCTGAGCTATGTGTTGCAAAGTGGTTTCCATTGTCCTAGTGCCTTTGCAAAGAAATGGTAAGATGTTCTCCCTCTGCCAAAGATGTTCTAGTCCGGTTGAAATCAATTCTCATCTATCATCACTGTACTTTTGCTTCAGTGCTTACTTGCTAAGGGAACCTTTTAACTGGAAAAAGGCTGATGTGCCCCATAAAGAAACAATTTTCCTTGCGTATTTTTAGAAAGTATGGAAGCTATGTTTAGAAACAGGAAAACTAGCTCCTTGTCCAGAAATTGTTTCCCTTAGGGACTTTTAAATGCTTTGCCAAACAGATTTTGCCCCTTCCTAATAGTTTGAAAAGTGAACATGTTTTTTTTCCTGGCCAAACAAAGCTAATGATTTTAAGATTGTGAATCTAATATTGAGTCATGTTTTATATTCACACATACGTACACATAAAGCAACCTCAACTACAAATAAAATGCGTAAGCCATTACTCAAGTGTAAAAAGGTAAGGAAAATGGTAAGCTTGAAGAAGAATATAGGATCTGTACACAGATACCAAACCTACTTCCACAGAGCCATGGGAAAAGCGACCTAGAAAGCAGAAGGAGAGTATCTAAGGTGGCCAGCAATCAGCTTATCTGACTTGGACAGCAGGATGCATCCCAGAAGCAAATCTAATGAATAGAACCATAGTTTCCCACTTCCCATTTTCAAAGGAAGATTTGGCAAATGCAAAAAAGCCTGTTAATTCTCCCCACACAGCATGTGGAGCTGCAGTCTAGCTGCAGTTTCCTTGTCACATACCACATACAGAACCCAGAACACTTGCTCTTCTAGCACAGGCTCTGAGACAAATGAAACATTGGCAAAAGGTGGCAGCAAAAGACAGTAAAGAAGAATCAGGATTTTCATTTGAGTAAAACAAGCCAGAAGGCTCAGCAAATGCCTGAACTTCAGTGAGACTGGGGTAGAAGCTTGCACCTATTCACTACAGAAAAGCCAAACAAGAAGCTTCTAGCCAAATTCTGTACTCACAGCTCATCCCCAACTCTTGATGGATATATCAGCAGCTACCGTTACAGTTAAGAGCGGAATACGGACTTACAGCCACAGGTTTTGTTCCCTTTCAATTATCTCTGATAAATTCATGTCCCCTTGCTGCAGTTATGTTAGAATAAAAATGCCCTCCTATTCCCTTAAATCAATAGGTAAACGCTATGCTATTTTAAGTATCTTTAAGCCAGCTTATGGTATGGCACTATGTTGTACCCGTATAATTTTATTTCAAACATGTATTGCTACTAAGCGACTCGACATTGGAGAGCATCCAGAATTCATTCCATTTATGTCCATGTTTCCTAGACCTGGGGCACTGGAAGGTGTGGTACAGAAGCAGTTTTAATATTAGCTATATTTTATCTCAAAAAAGAAAACAGTAGAATACCATAAACTGGGATGGTATTTTTATAATTCTAGAGTTATGAGCTGTGCTATACTTTGCATTTGTTACCATTTGGTACTGTATGTTATAGTTGGAATTGTTATAGAATTTGCAGATAGCTGGAGATGCCCACTGAATAGCTTCAGGGACCAGTTGAGAAGTATCAGTGTGTTGTAAAAATCACCCTGTAAATGAATGTATGGATTGTTTCAAGACTGCAGATGACAATAGTAAAGTTTTTTTCTTCTTTTAGTTATATTTTTTGCATGTAATTACCTCACTGCTTCACTACTGAAAATAGCATAACCGTAAAAACAACAAATCACCGTTTTGGCATTGGAAGATACCCGGTTTCCCTATTGTGTCTTTAGCACAGCAATTAATAACAGTGGAAGATCATGAAGCTCAAAATGGACTGGGAAAAAAAGTCAAAGCTCTTTAGAAACATGTAGGAGGAGAAGGGTTTATTCGTTAGACAGAAAAGGAGACCAGAAAGACACATGATGTTGACAGTAGAAGGGCGGCAGCAGTTGGAGAAGATCCTAAAAATAGGGTTACCGGTATAGAAATGGCATTTATGGGAACAATTTTGAAACTGCAGCTGTGAAGTGACAGATATTGTGACTTAAGCCTTGGTGCTCATCTGACCCCAAATGGTGCTACTTTTCTCCAGACCACTGTCAGGTATGTGTAGTGCAAGAGCGACATACCTCACCTTCACCCCGCACGAACTGGGCAGGATGGAATTGCAAACCTGTAGGATCCAAAATACTTTTCCGCTGCTCACAAGGGGTGAATTACAGAGGAAAGAAAAAAACCTACCTGCTTGGAGGTCTACTACATTTACTTTAGTTGTTAAAGCACAAAACTAGTATTTATATCTTACAAATGGGAATGGAGGCAGAGGCAGAGAAAGGCCCAGATTCATATAATTTAGTTTATTATACCCATCTGTAACTTTTAGGTTAGGAGCCTTCTTGCAGATGCATTAGTTGTCTTTACAGAAAGAGTGCAGAGAGTAACTAGTGACACCAAAAAGCAATTTGCTCCAATCTAACAGCTTCTGGAGGCATAGAATCATAGCATCATAGAATCACTAAGGTTGGCAAAGACCTCTAAGGTCATCGAGTCCAACCGTCAACCCAACCCCCCCATGCCCACTAAACCATGTCCCCAAGCGCCTCATCTACACGTCTTTTAAATCCCTCCAGGGATGGGGACTCCACCACTGCCCTGGGCCGCCTGTGCCAAGGCCTGACCACTCTGTCACTGTCCCATAATCTAGACGCACAGATTTGTTTATTACCCTTAAAGGAAATGGACTTGAATTCAAGTAGATGGATGCAGATGAAGGACATCCAAAGGTCAGGCTATATCTGTACTATATAATTGAGAGCAGTAGCAAAGATCCCTGAATCACTGAAAGAACACAGATACAGAAAAAATGCTTGGTCAGTGTAGGTGGGGCACAGAGCCTGGTTGGATCTGCAATTTCTGGAACCCAGAAGACTGCTCTCCGGACCGTGCACACGCATGACCTCATACCACTGTGTCCTCTTCACGCTTGCCCATGTGGAGCAGGGTAGTCCCAACGTTGGGCCTGACCCAAAACCATTGGATGATCAGGCCTCATCAGACCGATGTCAGTCCACTGAAATTGGTGGGAAGACTTCTTGTGAACCTAGCAGGTTTTGCATCAGACTAACAGTGGTTTCATCACTGGATCCATGCACTTGTTTACCCATTTTTAAGAAGTGCAGGTGAAGTGACATAAGCCTTGTTGTAAGTGTATGCATCTCCGTTGCCAAGACTGAATCTGCCTGCCTTTTTTTTTTTAAATGCTATCACGAATGTAAAGGTTTATATTAAAAGTTATATTAGAAATATGACTAGAATCTGGACCTTTCTTACAAAGAGTAATTATAAAGCTGAGATATTCTGACACCTGGAGTAGAGTATTTGTATTTCCTGTTGTCTAACAGAGCTCACATAAAACACAATACCCACAGTCCTGTTTCTAGCTAAAACATTGCACTTCACACAACCTAACTTCCAAGGTGGTGTGAAGTATACTAGCATACAGGCTTTAGGAAACCTACTACAACAGAGTCAAAGGCTACAGGGTTACCGATAAGGACACTGTTTGTCAGTGTGCTTTTATCCTTGGTTTTACCACTAGAAAATATATCAGAAGCAGAGTTCAAAGGCAAGGCTGTCATCCCTGATATAGACATAATTACCCATCTTAGCCCCATTTTAAAACATACAGTTCCAAAGGCCCAAGTCTGACAAAAAGAAAAGAAATATTGACGTCAAATCCTTCGAGCAAAAGAATATGATTAGCACTGTATGGTGAAACCAACCCGTGTTGCACTAGTACAAAATAAACACACTGCTGTTCTCTTTCATGCTGTGAGAAGATGCTTGAGCTGGACTATCTCAACTACATGAATGCAAACACCAAAGCTGAACATAAAGGACTGTCATATTTGGCCCCAACCCCTTAATTTTTAGCAGTAATATTTGTTCAGCTGATATTTTAAGTATTGTCACATTTATTTCATCCATCATGTTTTTAGCTAGAAATGCCTTTTAACACAATTATTCAGGTACATTGGCTGCAACATTTAGCCAAATTCTGCTCCAGGATAATGAACCTTAACAGGTACATAAAAGAGTCAGAATAACATGCTCAAGCAGATGCTGTTTGCTAAATGTAAGAAGCCAACCACCCTGTAGCTAACATCATGGCAGCTGTTTTTAACTGTTTTTAACTGGGGATGGGACTGGGGTAGGTGCTGGCTTTTGAATGAAATTATTACTTTCCCTTTCCTTTTAATTTATAACTTAAGTTCACCTAGTTCACCCTGTTCCTCTCCAGACACTCTTATATCAGAGCTGCTGTCCCTAATCCTGTCTCACGGTTGTAAAAGCCCATTCGCTCCATGGCGGTTGGCTTTGCATCCTGTGAAAGAATGCCTCGTGTCACTGCTCTTCATTGCTGCATGAGCCTTGCTGGCAGCTCCTTTTCACGTTCTTTTAAGCCAACGGGACAAAAGCAATATTCTACGAAGGCTTTCAAAACCAGACCAGGCTCAGAGCAGCCAACGTCAGGCACTTCTGTGTCTGTAAACTTGAACCAAGCTGACCTCGCTTCTCTGTCTTCCTCCAGTCCAAATAATCATAAACCTAGATTGTAAGCTCCCTTTCCAGCCGGATAAATAACAAATCTCTGTCTCAGAGGCGCAGTGCACAGCCTATGTTGTCTCTACTCTGCATTCGAAGAAATGCTGTAACTGTAATAGAACATTATCTTATACTGGATGCCGTTGTGAGGTGCAGTAAGAAAATGTCTTCTTCCTTGCTGCCAAAGCGTATTTATTTTGAAGTTAACAAGAAATATTTATAGCAATAACATAAAGCAGAGAAGGACTTCCACATCTACAAAATAAAAGTTAATCAAGCACTGCAAAGGGAAAAATAAGTGAAATATTTTAACACGGTCCCAGATGTGCTACATGAAATGGAAGAAGCTAGTGTCATTGCTGCTCTCAGGAAAACCAGCATTTTCTCCGCTTACCCAGCTTGAACACCTTTCCGGCTGCCATGGATACGCTGTTTGAAAACATGGATAGAATATACTGAAAAGAAAGGCTGGCGCATTTTCTTCCAGATGCCTAAGGAAACCTCAGAAGCTCTTTTTAGTGGTGTTGCACAGCCAAAAGTAAGGCTGCAGTCAGGAGGAGCTGCGGTACTTGCTGACAGGCGAAATCAGGCCCGACGTTCTTTGGAGCAAACCGTTTTCCAACTCTTTCTGCCAGCTCCCGCTTTTACGTCACTATCTCCTGCCCTCTGCTGGGCAAAGATGGCTGCGGTTCACGAACCCAAGTACTGTCGATAAAACATGCCTCTGTATCGCACAAAACAGTCGTCCTTTTTTTCCATCTTACCTTGTTTGAGAAACTTTATTTCACTACAATGCCTTCGAGCTAAGAAACAACAAAAAAATTGTGTCCCCTACAAGGCATTTTTTTCATTTTTTCTGCTCTAATACTGGACTGTTTTTTATTGTTTTGTTAGCTGCTTGTCTAGAAGATCTGTCGTATACATTTTTGTGCACATGGCTTTTTGTATATAAAACCAAGACCTTTTAATGTGTATTTTTACCCAGTGAACTGTTCTCCTTTGATGACAAAAATCTGTGTTTAAAACACATCCCTTTCTTTGAGCCACAGCAGTATAGAATATCAAATATAGCATAGTTGTTAAACAGTTATACGTCCTTCTTTCTTCAGAAACAGATGAGAGGCAAAGTGGGAAATATTTAGCAATTCAGCTACAGTGGTGTGGCAAAGCTAACTGAGCTGTTAACCAGAAGGTCAACAGACAAAACCACCCATTGTCTGCTGCTTGATCTAGGGAAACCTGATGGCCCAGCCTGTATTTAAGGTCAGACGACCACAGTGACCTACCTAATTTCATAATAATGAACAACTGTGTGCACACATGTGTAGGCATATATGTGACTGTAAAGAAAAAGAAGGAACTTATGGACCTAGTACATCCCCAAAGGATTAGCACAAGAAAAGGGAATCACCTTTGAGGGATACCTTTCACTGGTAACTAAATGGCTCAAAAGGCCTCATAAGCAGAGTGTGACGAGGCATGGAAGGAGTATAGCAAGTAGAGAGAAAAGTGTCAGGGGGCTGCAAGGTCAGAAGAAGAAAGAGGACTCTGATTTCCATGTGCACTAGTGCAAAAAGCAAAGGCAAATTAGTAAAGACGCCCTTCATGGAAAAAGATGATTTCCAGACTTGCAGGAATATTTCTCTGTAAAAAGACCTTCAACCAAACATACAACCCCCTGCCCCAACAACAGCTTGCCCTCTAAACATTGCAAAATATTTACCGTGAATTTAGAAGCCTGCAAGGGCAACACAGCAGGGCATAAGCAGTCCAGGAAATTTCTGGAGTGCATTAATGATAGCTTCCCAAAAGAGGGGATCATGGAGCCAATAAGGGGATGCTGGGCCTCATACTTACAGTCAAGGAAGAAGTGGGGGATGTGAAAGTTGGGGGCAGCCTTTGCTATAGTGATCATAAGATGATGTTCGTAATATCATCTTCTCAGGATTCTGAGAAGATGGAACAAGACTGACAGTAGCTTTACAGTCCTGGACCCCTAAGTAGCTGGTTCCAGTTGACCATGCTGTGAGCAGGGGATTTGACTAGATGATCTCCAGAGTTCACTTTCAACCTCAATGGTTCTTTCATTCTATGAGTCTAAGCATATTTATAATGCCATAGTAATAGATTCACTGTTTTCTGAGAGTTTTGAAGCAACCTGCTTTTATAGTATTCACACCAGTATTCAAGCAACGCAACCAAAGAGTGACAGTTCTTTAGCATTGCCACAAGCATGTGGCAGATCTATACCTGACTGCACAAACAATTTCTGTAGATACAAAGTAGTTTTTTTTTCTATTTATATGCACCAGAATTGCTATTTGTCAGCATCTGCTTTAACAGAGATACAGATGTATTTCTGAAAGTGGAGGGACAGGAGTCCTCCATGCTTCCTTCCAGTAGAAGCAGTCATATGACGCCTATATTCACTTACCAACTTCCTCAGACAGATATAAACTACCACGCCTAGAACTTCTTCCATGCACTTTTCATTCCTGGTTGACATAAAATATATTGTAGTTGGCCAATTCTACCCTGAACACATGCTTTGACTGATCAGATAGCTGCCTTCAACCACCCGAAGCCTATTACAAAGCTGATGAAGCAAAATCTTCCCAGTAGTGCCAGGTGACATAATAAGGATCAAGAGCCACAAGCTGCAGCGTGGCGAGTTCAGTTTGGACTTCAGGATGAACGTGTTTATTAGAGGGTGGAGCAGTGCTGGCACAGCTTGCTCAAAGAGGCTGCGGAATCTTTTCCCTGGAGGTTTTCAGGCCTTGGCTAGGCAAATCCATAGCCTTAGTGCTGGTGGTAGTTCTGCTCTGTAGAGGAGACTGGACCAGATGACCTCCAGAAGTTCCTCCTAAATGACATTTCTTTGATGAAGAATGTACTTCTTGGCTATCTTAATGGTGTAGTAGTATAAATACTCAGGATAAATGGTTGGTTACTTCTGTGTACCCTGTCAGGTTACACTGATGGAAAATACAGTCATTTCTCTATTCTGTTTTGGAATATTAAGAACAGTGGAAGTCTAAAAACTAAGTCTTTCAGAAATCTGATTGGTCTTTTCTAACCCATGCCAACTTCCAGTATTTGGGACTATTGATTCTTTACCCACTCTCAATACTTCAGGAATGTTGATCAGTGGCTTTAGCAACAGGCATCCACAAACATTTTCAGCTTGGCTGTTACATCAAGAGCTACCATTTTAATTACTGCCTCTCTAATTTTTATCTTCTTAACTGACTTCATGCTTTGAGCTGGTGGAGTGCATGAACTCTCCGTCTGAATCAATCTGCCTTTCTCCAGCCTTTGAGGGATAGATTGGACAAGAAACAAAACTTCCTTTTCTCCGTTGTCTGACTGCATTTAGACGACATTTGCTGCTGGAGAGTTGGCAGCTGTGCATCATGGGTCATCTCTGTGTGTAACTAGTAGTAGTTACTTGCAACAAGAGTAGTACTCATGTACTACTCAGCTGAACAGCCAGATCAGATAGCAGATGTACCACGGAACTTTATCCCAAAGTAAAACTTGCACAAGAATGGTTGTTGCATCAGGGTATGTCTAGAGATGTGGAAGATTTCTACTGAGATCAATCTCACCTTGAATTAGCAAGCACTCATTTTCTTCCTTCAGTATCTAAAGAACTGCTGTGAAAAACAGGCTGTTGTTGACAGCCTGTACCCTGCATAATAACTGAGCTCTGTGCAGAGATATTTAATATCTACTTCTTTATGATAAAATCACCTACCACCTTTCCACTTCTACGCATGATTGAGGGAGATACTATGCAGTAAGATCACTTGGCTCCAGTTCTGATCCCGGCAAACAGTCATCTGCAGTGCACAGCGAGCTCATCCAACCCTTTACAAAACAAAAACCATGAGATGCATTCACATGTGCCATCTGCTGAGAATTTTTCTGATAGGTAATCATTTACATCCATGAAAACAACTGTCCTTACATGACAGATGAAGGACAGGAATGTGCAAAAGGTTGCTGCATAAACTTCTTCATCTTGTTCCACAACTCAGTTTAATACTGAATCTTAAACATTTTCACCAGCTGGTGCACAATATAGGCACAGTATCAGGTCGTTATTTACATTTATTAAGATTTCATTGGGAAAAATATATTTCCAGGATAAGGTTTTGTGTATTTTCTTACAGTTATTAATTGTTAATATATTTGCTAAAAGATATTTTGCATTTAAATTTCAAAAAGTGCACTTAATCCTGTTCTCCTAAGATAAGATTCATCACAGGGAAAGAAACTTTTCTCAGTGGAAATTACTTCTTACAACATGGGTAGCACATTACTGCATCCATCTCCCTAGTACTACCTCAAATGTGAGAAGAAACTTTTCTCAGTGGAAATTACTTCTTACAACATGGGTAGCACATTACTGCATCCATCTCCCTAGTACTACCTCAAATGTGTTCTGGCAGCACAGCAAAACATTTTGTTGATCTTTAAGGTCAAGAAGGAATCAGAACTGATCAATAAGTTTGCCTGAATCTTAAATTTACAGTGCTTTCTTTAAACACTGCCCTTTTAAAAAGTCAGATTTTCCTCAGAGATCTGTTACTGATGCTGAAGTCAGCAGGAATGTCCTCATCAGCTTCAATGGATGTGAACTTTGGTCCTGCACTGTGGATCGGAAGCTAGCAGAATATTGAAACAGAACCCTTTCAGCTTTCTGAAAGGGCTATCCAGACCTTCTTCTGAAAATGAACGTACTAAAAAACTCCACGTGACTGACCCATGGTTCCTCCGGTACTAAGCAGCATTTACAATCACAGCAGCATGACATAAAACTAACCTATCTCATTGCTGTGTAATGCGATTCATATTCCTTTGTGTCCAATGCTGAGGCTCGATAGATCACAATAAGGAGCCTTCTTTGGTGGATGTTGAATCAAATTACCGGATCTGACCTCATCAGGTTACCTGTAGAAAATTACGCCAAGTTCTCCATGAACATGAGATAGATGAGTAGCCCCTTCTTTCTCTGAAACACCTGGTTGTGGGAGGAATGGTTCAAGTCTGGAAGGTGACAGGGATATTTTCAAGATAAAGGCAGCATGACCGGGCTTGGCTGAGTTAAAGGACATTCTCAAGGCCTGGTTAAAGTACTTGGACAAACAGCAGCAACAGCAGGAGGGAAGGAGAGAAGGAGGATTAGCTGGGAGAGAGGCACAGAGGTGTGGGGTGCTATGCTGGTGTCTGTGTCAGGAAGAATGTGGAAATAGGCTGGGTGGACGAGAACAAAGTCCTGGGGGTAATTAGAGAGACCAATGCAGCAGAACTTGAACTGGTTGGAGGCTTAGAAGGGACAGGATTTGGGATAAGCAGGAGCTCCTCTGAGGTGCTCATCTGAAAAAGGATTCAGCACAAGGTGATAGAACAAAACCTTATATAAAAATATAAGTTTGAGCAACTTTACTATTTCTTTAGAAATACAAAGCCCTATCCCAACTACTTTCCTGTGACAAAGTCGTCACTGAAATGGGTTTTGTGCAGTTCTTGCACTCAGAATGATGCAAAGCTGCTATTGCATCCAGCCTGGTTCAGGTAGGGCAGGCGTGCGTATGAGAGGGAAAGAGCAGGCTTCTAGGACATCCACCCTCCTACAGATAATTGGACCAAGTTAACCTATGTAAGAATTACAGAGTCTGTATTGAATATTGCAGCTGTCCAACCGTATACACCTTTGGCAAGGTTGACGCTGGCTTTCCGGAATGAAATTTGTGTATGGTGTAAATATGTAAACTATGATACGGGCAGTATCACTGGCAGCTGGAGGGATAAGTAGCCTTTAACGATTGCAGGGGAGCAGGAGCTTTTGCATTTCACCGCTAGGCAGCAACACAGCACTTCATAAATCCGGTTCAGCTTTGGTTTAGGAAAGGAGAGCATCGCTTGTGAATCACCAGTGCCAGTCTCTGCTGTGTGCACTCTTTTACAATATCTAAGCTAGCATATGTTTTAATTTCCATTACGTTCATGACAAAACAGATGTGAATTATCACCCTGCCCTTTTTCGTTCACAATGACCTTGGAAATCAGACAAAATACATTAAACTAAGTCTGCTGGGTATTTTCATGGGGAAAAAAAAATTACATTACTGTTCTTGTTTTCTCTTTCCCTCTCCCTTTTTTTATCTTGAATTTTAAGGGAAAAAATTCTTGGAAGGCCATGACCATCACTCTAATTGCCAAAATATGTGCTTCTAAAATGATGAAGACAGTGCTCTTTTAAAGCACTGGGAGAGACGTCTGACACTTTCCTAGATTTAGCAGTTGTACATGCCAGCAGAATCTCTGCCCAAATGTGGAAAAACGGTCACCTATTTAAAGACACTGACATAGTCTGGCACACTGACCTGGATATAAATTCTCATCCCATATAAAGAGATTTAATGGGAATGCAGGATAGAGAACACTTAATCAGTCGCTCCTGCAGTTGCTCCCGCTGCCTTTGCTAGCCCCCATCTCCAATACAAGGTTCTGTCCTTGGACCAGGGGCGTAAGAAGGATATGAGCAGGTGGGGATGGTGGGTTACAATTTGCTTTATGAAAATTAGAAACCTTCACCCAGAAATGCTCCTTCCCTCCTCACACCGTATCTCTCAGCTCAATCAAATGGTCTGAAACACTACCACCTCCCTGTATTTCCCATGAGTAACTTAGCACACCTTTCTGCTTTCCCTCTGACACTGTGAATGACCCAGGGTTCTCTCTCCTGTCACACAATCCTGCTCCAGACCATCACTTGCGCAGTCAGTGCTGCTGTAAGAAGACAGATGTCACGCTCCCTGCTCGTACCACTTTCACAACATCTGTTCCATCACAGCATTAAGAGCCAGAGGCTGTACGTCTGGTGGGGCTTGCCTTCAGGCCAAATTTGTATGCCGTGCGCAGTTTGGTCTTGCAAGCAAGACCCTTAAGCCTACCCAAGAACACCCAAGGGCAAGCATTATCCCAAATATAGGTGGAAAGGCTGCCTGCAGGGAGTCTTTGAGTGGGACATGAGAGAAACAAATAGCTGATCTATTTATGTAGCTTCTACAGTCTGGCACGGTCTCTGTGTGATGATGGCTGATAGATCTATAAGACATCAGCAGAGCTTTAGGCAAAGCTTTATGAGACCTTCCCCTAATCTGAGAGTGGAAAATCACTTAATTCCAGGTCAGGTTAGATCAGAACAGAAAAATAAAAATACTACCATAATTGGTTGTTGTTGTTGTTGTTGAAATTAAGGGCTATGGACCTATTAAGATAATGAAAACTAAAGGATTTTTTAATGCATCCTTGACTCTTATACAGCACTTTTAGACCCAGTGGACGGTATTCCTCTCTCAGATGACTAAGCTAGCCATTCTTTTATGTTAAGCAACAGAAATTGATGCTTTGTTACTAAAGTTTTACTTTCAGGTCCTTAGGAGGACTTTTGTTGTCTTCCAGGAGCATCCCTTTCATAAATGTTCTTCAGTTTATGTACTGACATTTATTATTGCTTTTTATCCTTCTAAGTATATTCTCCTATATTCTCTGCACTATTGGATTTAGTAGCTAATGGATTTGAGATTATAAAGGGCCAGGATTCAGAGAAGTTGAAAAATGATTGTGAGGTAGATGATAGGGAACAATAAAATCTAAAAATATGCCTTGTATTGGACATTAATATTTCTTACAGCTAAATGCATGAATGCACCAGTAAAAATGTAGAAAAAAAATCTAGCCAATGTAATCCTACTTCTTCTTTTTCCCAAGAGTTTCATTTCCCAAGATCTACATTACACTACTTTTATATCTTAGTGTAAATCACATATACTATTATTATGCTCATGTTTCTTCATTTTCCCAGTGAATGCACTGAATGGATTAAACAAAATATCTTAAAAATGTCATTTCTGGTACAAAAAGTTCTAAGTTAAAATCCTGGCTGAAGTCCTAAGTGAAAGACCTTCTTGTTTTAAACTGGCTCATTAGTATAAATGATCACATCCCACAGCACACTGTTAATGGCAGCCTAGGGCCAGGCAAAGCTTTCACGGTCAGAAACATTATAGGCGAGTACAATTTGCAAAAGCACACTCTGCTACTCTGGCAAATTCAGCCAGGGACCAGTAGGACAGGTCCACCGAAAGCTGTTTTAGATACACTTCTGTCAAAAAGCGCAAACCACCTTGTTGATTACGTCATATTTTTTCTCTATTTGTGACAACATCATGCTGACCAGCTTTCACCTGCCATAGCTTTCACATTGAAACTTAAAAGGCTAAGAAAGCTGGGACAGAAATACATGTGCTGTTCAACAGCTACTTTTCACCGCAGGACAGATTTCTTTGAGTCGTTGTCCCCTAACAACAGATCACAATTGCAGAAGCAAAAGCTCTTTCGTCTTGTTTACGAAGTCAGTTGGAGTTTTGCCAATTTAGTTGAATATTCTCCTGACACTTCAGACTAAACTTGGGAAAAAAGCTCTGTAGAGGAGTCTCTCAGCTCTGTAGGAGGGGAACCACGACTATAACCTGTGTTGTGCAGAAGAGGAGCTGACTGGCCCCTTTTATCTTTACTCCGGGGGAAGGAAAAGTCAACTGGCCACCTGCATAAGAAACTGTGTGAGCGGCACAACTGCTGAGGCCTCGTTTGGGCTAGAATTTTGTCTTGTGATTGAATTCTGTTGTTGGGAAAGGGTAAGCACTCACTAAAGCTTTTCCAGCATTTAAAACATCTTACGCAAATTTGCTGGTTCTCCAAATAGTCCCTCTCTTAGTGGAGATAGGAATAGCGTTTCCCACTCTTACTCTGTTCCTGATCCATGAGAACTGTAAGAACTTAATGGCTGTCAGGCTTCTGTGTCTTTGTCAAATTTGGTGCGTACCAGCTCAGACTCAAAGCAGACACATGCTGCGATTATATATGCCTCCTTTCCTTGTAAAACCAGGTTAAACTCAATGCATCACTGTAATACATGCCTACAGCTCTTCTCTTGAACGCAAATACAGCAAGCTCTTTCTTCGGCTCAGTGGAGTAGCTCCTTTTACTACCTACAAACCACAGATTTCCCACTGTGGACCTCACACATGATCCTGTGCAACAGTAAACTAAGCAAATCCGATTTTAGCTGCGGGACTTCATAAACAAATATTTTGCAAAGCACCTATTAGGGGAATTGTTATCTTCATTAAGAAGAACATAGAAGTTTTCTTTAGAAGAAAAATGAAATAAAAAATAAGTCTACTTGAACTTAACATAAGGCATATTAATGGGATGCTGAATACAGGGGTTTCAGACTTTGCACCCCGTTCATATAGCTGGAGTAAATCAGTGTAGTGGCTTTACTTTCACCTGGCTCCAGATGCGCACAGCCTCAGACATTACCTTATCTGTGTTTCAGGGACTTCCTTCACACCAGAAATACTACAAGTTCAGAATAAATCCTCAGGTATAGACCTATACTGGCCTCACTGCTAACTCCAAAAAGGCAATATACTCATGACAAGATCTACAAACAAGATTTATCATCTTTTTTTTCATTTTAACCCCACACTTTTAACTGACATAATACCATGGAACACTAATAAACTGCTGATTTTTTTCCAAAAATGCTCCATGCAGAAAGTGACCATGCTATGAGATGTATTATTGCACATATCTGAAAACCAGAAGTCTTTCCTTATAGTGTTGCTGCATTTGCATCCCCCTTCTCACTCCATCCTTATCTGCCCCATCGCATGACCCAAAATGCAGTCTTACGCAGGGGCTTGAGAAACCTGGGAGGGCGATGACAAACTTTTTCTGTGATTCAAAGCTGCATTTCCCTTGCGCTATTTCCAAGGAAATATGACAGGAGCAGTAGGACAACACTAGAACAGCCGCATGGATCAGGTATTTCATCAATGCAGTTCATTGTTTTAATCAGACCGTAGCCTATAAGTAAGATTTTATATGTATACCAAAGCTTGAGTTATCTAGCTATGACAACATTGATCACTGCCTGGCGACTAAATCGGGTAGACTAGATTGTCAGATAGATCATAATTAACAGTAAGAACACTGACTTAAAGGGAAATAGTAGATAATACATTTTCCAACTTGCCAACATTCATTTTAACAGCTCTACTATAATGTTTAATTATTGAACTAATTCTTTTGTCTCTACAACTTATTGCCCTCAAAAGCAGATCTCCACTGCTTGTATACAATGTGGATTAATCAATAGATTATGTCTAGAATAACTGAATAATCTGTTAGATTTTATTCAGGATTTAAAGTTGTATGACCAAAGGGAAAAAAAGAACTTTTTCTTCTTTTTTCACACAAAGAATATATTATGTTTTGCATGTGGATGGCCAAAACCAACTTAATTTCCTCCAGTGTATGTAGAGAATAGCAGAAGACTTATTTTTGGTGAATATTACATTTTTAGTTCACTCAAATGTTATTTGATCCAAGAGCTGGAAAAAAGAACAGAAAAATAAAAATAGCATAGAGCAGTCATTCTGAAGTCTTAATGCTTGGTATACAGTTGAAAGTCTTTCCCAGATAAGTCTCAACTGCATGTTATCCCAAACTTGAGGAATATAGCTGATTTGCGTCTGTACCCAATATTTATAAATCCATGTAAAGTGTGTTGGCATGTTGGCTTTCTGCTTTTAAAAAGTTAGTTGACAAAAAATGTTGTACTTTTGGCTTAAACTTCAAAGGTCACTTTCTCAAGGCTATTACCGTTGTGATGAGAAGAAGAAAAAGCAATGTCCTTAGAATTTATTGCATTTTTGTTAATGCTCATTTGAACTGAATATTCAGAAAGTCCAAAAAAGAAACCCACATAATAAAAATAACAAACCACAAGGTTGTTGGCTTTTTTTGGCTTTGATTATAGGCTTTGCTCTTTATTTTCGCTGTCTGAACCCTCATTTGTATTATAAGACACTGGTTTCACCAACTTCACTTGTGATAAGCACAGATGTGTGTTAGTAATAGCACAACTACGTTGCATAAAGTTTTAATTGTGTCTGAACTAAAGCCCGCACTTTGATGTGCCAAGACTTCAAGAGAAGTCTTCAGGTAGTGGAAATTGCAGCATCATGCAGGCTAAAGGCTAAGATTTCCAAGTTCTGAGCAGTGAGTTCTCCAGATCCCTTCAGTTGTTTGCTTTTGCCTCCTTTTTCTTCCACCATCAGCTGGAATCACTTTCCTCCTCCACCATGCCGTATATAGTCGAATATGACTTCATCTTTGTTCTGACTTTCTATAGCAGCTTCTTGCCAAAAACACTGGACAAAGATGTGCCATCCAATGCACTGAGCTCCAGCTTCAGGAGGCATTTTTCAAACCCTGGGATTTTTGAAAAATATTATAGGTAGCGCTGCAGCCCTATTCCCTGAGAACATACCACAGCTTAGTCTTGCTCTGTGGCATAAGCTGTGCAAACTATTGCCAGACCTGTGAACAGCAATGAGCTTGTATCAGACCAGCAGGCATCAAAGTCGTCAGTCTCTTCTGAATGTGTTGTCAGTCTTGTCAACAAAAACTTCAAAATCTTCAAACCTCTACCTCTCTCTCTCCCGTTCCCTACTTGCATTTGCACAGCTATCAAGAAAATGTAAAATGATCAGGATCTAGATGTTCCCTCTCTCTTATCAATCTTTGAAAAGCATTTTAAGCTTATATAGGGTTTTTTTGGTTTTTTTTTACAAACTGTCCTAGTAATTGAATAGCAATATCCATGTACACTTTTCTGAGCATGCACCAATTAGCATGACTGCTCTGGAATCAACAGAGATAGTCTATTCTTCTGGCCAAAGTATTTGAGAAATAAGAGTATTCCTTAACTAGTAGATAACCCTCCTTGCACTTGTGTGCATGAATGCATACAACATGTGATTGTGAAGGGAAGATATAGCTTCAGTTACGGTCACATTTTCAGCTAGACTAGAAGCTGATGCCTCTGCATATAGTTTTGCTAAAGTGGTTTATCTTGATAAATCTATTTATTGGAAACCACTGTCAAATCACAACTCATCCCTTGGAAGAATGTATCTTAAGAAAAGACCAAGTACCAGAAAATGTGATTAACAAGAGAGAAGCAAGTGGAAAAATCCAAAGCTGTCTCAATCAGTCCTCCTTCAAAGTTAATGGTTCAATAGATAAACACAGGTTGTTTAGAAAACAGAGCAGGTGCAGCTCCCTCCATCAGGGTTTTACAGTGGGTAGCTTCACTGGTTTTTCACTGGCATCCAGCAGGTCATAAAAGTCCTGCCGACAAAATCTCAGGAGGTGTTCTGGTTCATCCCCTGAAAGCCAAGTGTTAGGACTTCTGGTGGCACTCAGTGAGCTTTGATCTTCTTTTTACATGCTACTCTATACGCAAAACGCAACAGTAATAAAGAACATTCAAGTAACAGCAGAACCATATTGTAATAGGTTAAACCTGAAACAGTTCTGAAAATTGAGGAGGGAAGATTGTTTTTAAATTGGTTTCTTGGTTCTCAAAAGCTCTGTAGTTGTTAGAAAAACAAAGTAGCATAACTAATTTTCAGATCGCATGAATTATGGTAGTTCTTCTGCTTTCAGTACATCTGTGACAATTTTATATAGTATAGCAGCTACCCCCAATACCCAAACTGAGACTTTGCAAATGTAGAAACATATGGTTGACGGTAAAACCAAACTTGTGTTCATCAGTTATTTCACCACCCTCTTGTTTAATCATCACCCGCTAGTTTAAATGCTAAATATGTTCCATAGAAACATAAATTACAATTTTACATGATCATTGCAGCTGACAGTAGAAGGTATAACCAGAATATTGAAATTCATAATACAGAATTGAAAGTATCAATGTCCCCACACCCTCCCCAAGAACTTTTCCATAAAGATTAACTTCCTCGTGAGCCAGGTCAGTTCCCAGTGGTCTATCTGGCAGCTGCATCGCTTGCTTTGGAATAACACCAAGGAACTAGCTGATACAGCCTGTGGGGTCCGATGTAGGGAGGTTTTATGTTATTTTAAAGCAAGGAAAATAATCACACAATTATTTTGGCTTATAGAATGCAACTGCAGAACTTCAGACTCAACAGGGCAAGACATTTATCTTGGATCTGACAGGATGTCTCTTTCTGCAACAGAAATTTTGTGGTTCTGCTACATGACCGCGTAGCCAAAGTCACATAGATTTACTGTATTTGGCTACACTTTCATATCTGGTATGTGAACATCTGCAGTGACCTGAAGTGACCTAGCGAATTCTGATAAGCAAGAAAATAAGGACGGGTTTTTAAAAAAACGTGAGTAGATATCTAGAGTTGTGTCCAAGTGGAGGGGTCTGTGCTGGTCTGAAAGGGAACCAACAGAAAGACAGACATTCTGGCTCGGAGGAAAAACAGTGTTCAAAAGAAATACCAACAATATGGTACTACCTTTATACTCCTGTCTTGCTTTGTAACTTCTGGTGGTTAATAATAACTGCTATTAATTACTAAAAGTAATAGCTACTTGGTAATACAGCTCATGGCAGCAGTCTGTTAATAACAAACAATCTACTTATGAAGCAGTGTTGTATTTGAATGGCAACATAATATAGGTAGTTTAAAAAGGGTGGGTGTTTTCACCATTGTCATTCCTTTTATGCCTTTTCCTTGCCTTCATAAACGCTTTTTGAGAAACTGGTACCCTGGTCCATTGGTTTCGTCATAGTGGCAAAGACTTCATATTGTGGCAAAGACTTTCTTGTAAGCAAAGGAAGAATGAGTTATAAGGAACCAGACACAGCTTCTTTATATATATATAAGTATTATTACATGTACACACACACACACATATATAGTGTTTTCCACAGGAAATGTGGCTGGAGAACAGAGAGTTTGGGTCCTGTGAAGCCCCATATTTCTGTAGCTATTAGAGGCAACTTTCTCAAAGAAGTGTCAAGGACCTGACACACGGGACTTTATTATTATATTCTTATTAATGTGTATAAATACCAGAAGGGAGGGTGCAAAGAGGATGGAGCCAGGCTCTTTTCAGTGGTGCCCAGTGACCAGAAAAGAGGCAATGGGCACAAACTGAAACACGGGAAACCCTCTGAGCATGAGGAAAGAGTTTTTCACCATGAGGGTGACTAAGCACTGGCACAGGTTACTCAGGGAGTTTGTAGAGTCTCCATCCTTGGAGATATTCAAAAACAGTCTGGACGCGATCCTGGGCAACTGGCTGTACATGGCCCTGGTTGAGCAGGGGAGTTGGACCAGATGACCTCCAGAGGTCCTTTCCAACCTCGACCATTCTGTGGTTCTGTGATTCTGTGGTTCTGTGACCAGCAGACAGGATTACAACAAATGGTCAAGCCTACCTTTGCAGTTCCTTCACCCTTCACCTCCACCCAGAACTGATTCTAACAGTACAAAAATGGTAGAACAGTTGTGCAAGTGTCTTGAAAAACAAAGGGAACAGAAAGTGTCCAAGCACAACATTTTGCAGGAGAGGAAGTTAAATTCTTGAGACACAAAAAAGGTGAAAAGGGATCCAGATAGGACACATATTAATATATACAAAAAATTATCTGTATCTCTATCTATTAAAAAGTATCAATGAATAGATTCTAAAGCATTTATTTTTCCCATTTTTTCTTACCCTTTCATTTCAAAGTATTTTTCATAGTGAAGAGAGCCACTGATTGACTTCCCACTTGGAAGTCCCATTTTATTTTCAACAAAACATGCCACTAAGGAGAAATAGTCTAAAAACCAAGGACTGAATAACTCTTGCTGTGCAAACTGCCAGACTGCTCAGGTAGTTAACCATGATAGCAGGGTGATGCACCAAAAGCCTACAAGTCTGTACTCTGCTCTCGATCAATGCTGCTGAGATACATGTGTGTATGTATATATAAACAGATGCACACCTTTTTTTTTTTAATTTAACTTATCCAGTTGTGACTTTATAATAATAAAAATTTTCTTTCTGGGACTACATGATCCAAAACGCACAAGTATGACAAATTCATTCAAGTTATGCAACCACTCTGGAATCCCCATAAACATTAAAACAGTATGTGGTAACAGATTTTTTTTCTGAACAAGAGCTGCTCAGTCTAGTTTTGAAGCAGTTGGTGAAGTGTTTGCTAACAGCAGGACCTTATGTTGCTTGATTCTTTGCCTATGTGGCAGCTGCAGATATTTCAGACTAAAGATGGGATATTTGTTGCTCATTTATTTCCATTAAGACAAGTCTGAAATAAGCACTTGTATTTGTACTTAGTCAAGTAGTGGGACAGAATGAAAATACAAGCCTAATTCTCCAGCATGCTTGTTGCACCCAAATACAACAAGCACCGAGGAGATGTGGAGCACTTCAAGTGGGAATGGTTGTGGTTTACTCTATTGAAGAAAAACAAACAGTGGACACAAGGCAGAGGAATAATATGCTGAAAAGCAAGAAAAAAAGCACATGCCCTCCACAGACAACTGGAAAAGTAACATACTTCCCTTTGGAAATGAAAATTTGTTTTACTGATGACTCATTAACTGCTAACAGGACTGTAACATTTACTTCCCGTAGCCACTAATGAAATGAACTAATTGTGCCATTTTTGAGTGGAAAGGAGACTTCATACAGGCCGGAGAAAGTTAGTTCAACAGGGATTGCAGATGCCTTGTGAACCCTGACTATTTTCATGCACCCATTTTGTGTTTGTTTTTTTTAATAATCTTTTTTAATTCATGAAAGCAACACGAAAAAATTGTTATGATACGCAAGCAATTCTTTTGAGGGATGCATTGTTGCACTTTATCTCATTGTAAAATACAACATGAAGCCATGCCAAATGTCTTTGGGATAGTTTAACAATACAATACATTTAGATGCTGGGGTTTCTGGAACTGTATAAAAATACCATCGCCACCTCATGTTAAGGCAGTATTTGCTAGTTTAGCTTTGTATAGACTGCCTGTACAGTCTGCCAGGAATTGTTTGTCTCCTCACTGGTACCATAAAGCCAATATAGTAGAATTGAGCCTTGAGCATTAAGTTGAAATTTATGTATTCCTGGACTGCCCAGTCCTAGTGCTTTGATCTGGAACAGACGCAGGCATACAGCAAAATTTCATCTGAACCAGTGAAACATCCTGCCGGATTGATATAAAATAAACACCTTTTACAGGACTGGAGAGTGCACAGATGAGCTATTAATGATTGTGGAACCACAATTTCTTGTGGTTTATAATTACTGAAGCAGAATACATTTCTATAGCTTATTCCTAAAATATATTTTTTTTGAAAATCTATTCAAAAATCTTCACTGTTGTTCAGCACATCTTAAATATGGTCCCTGGACTTTATTTGATGATTTCTCAGCCATGTTTTAACCTAATACTTCCATAAATTGGACAGTTCTTGGAAAACACACTTATTCTACTTCAAAAGGTATTGATCACACTATTATTCTTCTTTCTCATAATACAAAAAAAAAAGTTCTTGCATCCATCTAAACCTAGATGTGCTAAGGGTTATTCAAAGATGCAACTGAAAAGGTTGGATTTTGACAATTTTTAAGCCAGTTTGGTGACCTTCCTTTAATCCACATGTGTAAGAGTGTCTAGAAGTCTCCCTCCTATGTTACAAACAGTTTGAAGTGGAGAAAATTACCTGCTACCAACTCCATATATAAACTCTCCACACTGACTCTTCTTTTATACATGAGAGTGTATCAGTGAAGCCTTCCTAGTCTGTAAATACTTTAGCCATTTTTCTCTGTGATGGAAAATGAATACAGTAACAAAAAGATGCTTTCGGAGCATCCTGAAAAAGAAAAGTGGAATATAGTATTTGGGAGGAATAAATAACGAATGCCTCTTTCATTAGTTACTCTGCATGACTCATGTAATTATTCACTTCTGTATGAGTAACTGTGTGATGTATCTTTGTCACTTTTTGTGGTGGATGTAGAAATATTCCAATATTTGTAACTCTGGCTTTGAAAACATATATCAGTGTTTTCAGTGTAGGGGCATAGTAAGAAAAAAAAAGGAATACCAGATGTGTAGATTTGTTTATTTTTATTTGCAAACCATATTTTGATATTACTCCACAGCCTGTTTGTTCAATATCATAATTATCTTTAATTCACACAAGCCTACTTCTATGTGGAATTATAAATCCTTCAGCCCAATTAGAGGATTGGGTCCTGACTGCTGAAATTATTCTACTTGGCTGACAGACTTTCAGTCTTTTCTTTCAATTTCTTTTCTGTTGAAAACCGTGAAATCTAATCAAGTCCACAGAAGATTTATACATTACACATCTTACTGCATCATTTATATATTGATGTACTAGAGTAAACTAGAGTTTACTCTCTTCAGTGAACTAAACATCCTCTACTACAGAAGAGAAACAATGCTTTACAGAACACACATAGTGTCAACTTTTGGAAATTTAGGGCTAGGGAAAGGTAAATTGAAACTACATTTGAATACTTGTCACATTTTTCTACTTAAATTCCAAGAGGATCCCAACCTGAGAGAGGAAACGGATTAATTGTATGCCTAAACATGATACTTCTCCACTTCTTTCTTCATGTCTTTGTAATTTCATCATACATATTCATGACAGTCCTGCTCTTGACAAGCAGTTTTAAAATTCCCTTCTGAGTCTTCATTTTAAAGGTGAAAATGAATGGGAATTTATTGCTTAGCTTCTGAATCAAATTCACTTATGACAAAATGTGTTTTAACTCTCAAAATGAAGCCCAGCAAAGTATCATCTGCTAAATGTATCATCTAAATGCTAAATGCCTCAGTCAGCAACATATCTAAAGCATGATTACAAAATTAAAGGACTTTTTTCCAAAGCACACACTGCTTAGCTGTTTTCTTTATACAGACTGCTCTAGTGGCTACCTTTCTTTTTCTACAGTTTCCCACATTCCATAGGAATTTCTTTCATTCCATACATTGATCAATGGAGTTACTGTTTGAATTACAGTAGTCTGGATTCACAGTTTGTGAAAGGTGTTTTTCTAGGTGCAGATCTTTAAAAAAACCAGCCACTGCCATGTTTTAACAATTTTTTTGTGCAGCTCCACTTCATTTGTCCCCAGCGTGCTAAGGGTTATGAGAGGCCATGAGGAGTGAAACTGTTTATTTTAGAATCACATTTAATAACTCTCACATTTTTAAGCATAGATTTTGCAAACCATATTTAAAACCTAGAGCAGTCAGAATTCTATGCTTATTTAATATACTCTCCAGACACACATTTCACAACAAATTGTTTTCTAATGCCAGTGAAATGAGTACATAATGTAGGAATAACTGATCAAAGCGTCATTTAAAAAGTAGCCCCTTAAAATAATTATTTCATTTATGTATCTAAAACGTAAGTTTATTTTTCATTCCTTTCCCTTCAATGCTTACACCAGAACTACTGAAGATCATAAAACTAGACAGAGCTCTTGCTTCCTCCTTGGCCATACAGTACAAACCCTTCTAGCTACAGACTCCAGTGACTGGAATCCAGTCTTATATCAGGGCAGAACTGGGTAACAGTGAACACAGAAGAGAATGATGTTGCCAGTGCTGCTTGCAGGATTATCTTCCTAAGAATCATTATGTTTTGCTTTCAATTAACAGGCTATAGGCGATGCCATGTATATCAAGCAGTTAGAAGTGTTAAAAGATTTATCTCCAAGGAGGTACATCACATCTAGGAAGTTCAAGGCTAACCAGACAAAGCCAAAGCTGATCTGATCTAGTAATGGTCGTGACCCATTTGTGTGGGAAGTTGGAATAGACGATCTTCAGAGTTGCTTTCCTTCCAACCTGCATTTCCATGATTTTGTTTTACAGGTGGACAATCATCTTTTGTAGCTGTAATTACTCACTGATACGTTACTGTGAATATAATTGGCATTTTAAAGGTGACTAGAAAGTAACAAGTCTGCTCTGAGAACTTCAAGGCCACGTTGCTCAAACTTTTGTGCATGCACTTGGAGTCAAAAACCTGTTCCACTGATTTCCTAAGGAAGTAACATGCCTTTAGAAAAATCTTGGCGGAGTGGAAAAGTGGTAGACAGCATTTCTTTTGAAGAAGACACTTTAAAAAAAGGTCTGTAGAAAAGTACATGAGGGTGAGAGGGAGGTTTAAGCAGCAAATGCTAGGAAAAAATGGGTGAATAGGAATTGCAGTAAAAAAAACCCTTGGAAGATGTCTTAGGCTCCTGGGGTGTTGTGAAAATCCCTGCCATTAATTTTATGGTAAGTATCAATACTACAAACACCTAAATGTTCATACAGCTTTGCTTGCCAGGCATGTTCCATCCTACTAATTTTTATGAGCACAATCCTGGGAAATTTGGAAGAATTGCTTCCCAAGTTCTGCTTCTATCGGTTTCAGGAGATATTGGACATTTTCAAGCCTCTTCTCAAGCTACCAGTAGGCAGCAGGATGGTGGTTTTTTAGACTCTGGTTCAGAATGGCACTTAGAGTTGTGCCTTTTGGGACATGTCACCCCACTGATGTGAGTACTCATGTTTCTAAAAGCAGGGACATGCTGAAATACTCTTCTGAACTGTGGCGGTGGTATCTTCTTATTCATAATCATCTCATTGTTAGTAAAGTAATGTGAAATTTCCAAAACAGGTCCCTTACAATCAAAACTAACGGTGTAGTTAAAAGGCTGAACATCTTGGTGCTTTTAAGAAAATGATAAATTATTTCCTCTGTTATATGGTGATATCCTCATTGTTCCTGCCAACAGATATTTTTATTTTCTGTTTAAATTTGTGTTGAATTCACGTTTCATTGTAACTTCACATAGCTTTAGCAAAAGAATCCTACACAATATGTTGACTGTAAAAAGCTAACAGAAGTCCTACTGGTTAAATCTCCTCAAAGTAAAGCTAATGACTAAAGGATTATTTGTTTAAAAAGGAAAGACAAAGCACCTTTGCATGAAGAGTTACTAAAACAGATGTTTCTTAGACGCAGACAGGTTTGTCCAGCACTGTGGTACAGGGTAACAGCGGACCTATCTGTTACTGTGCTTCTTACAGAACTGATTTATCAAGTCCTTTTATGTTCTTTGACCTGACTATAATCAGTACGAAATCAGACTTTTGCATCATCACTGATCATATATGCTATGGAATGGATCATATAATGTAAAATATTTTCCATGCAGCAGGGAGGTTTTTTTGGTAATTATCATGCTTGATATGGCTGTAAATACTAACAGCGCTCTAAGTGGTATAGTCGAGAACACTTTGCAGAAGCAAATCACGACAGACACTAATAGTATTTATGTTAGCCTTCCTTTCACAAATAGCATTACTCCAGAAGGACTGTGGAGTAAAATTTTTCCTTTATCTTGTTAACTGTAATGCTTCTAACAAGCAACTCTCCTATGTTAACTTTACTAAATGATATGGGGGTTTTGCTGATATACAAGATATATGAGAAATAATCTCGGAGAAATACAATGTCAAAAGCCTCAGAATAGAAATTCCTTTGTCACCTGTAACAGAGAACATAAAAATGAGCACATGAAAAAGCAAATGCTTTGTAAAAGGTTCCCAAGAACTGTAAAAGTTTAAGTTCTTGCAACAAGATTGAAGGCAGCACGGGGAGAATGTGGAGGAAGAAAAAAAGACAAATGAGACAAATGTTACAGAAAGAAATTTTGTAATACATGTCCTTAAACTAGCAACTCCCAGAAGCCCTGCAGAATCATGTTGAAAACATTGCGAAGTATTATTCCAAGCAAGTCTTGATATTATAATACTCAGACCGCTTTTGCATTTTAAGCCTATGTTGTTTTTAAAAAGGAAACAGTGAGCCTAGCAAATGTATTGCAAACTACTTGGCAACAGTTTACCTTCTTGAGATAAATCAGACTGCATGTCAGCACCCATCCCTGGGGCACTAGGGTTTACTGTGGCATTTACCATATTGCAAGGGAGAGACAGTGGCTCTGTGAGATGGTGCTTGACGTCTGGCTGAGGTATAATTTTTTTGTTGTTTGGTTTTATACTGCTCAGTGGCAGTATATCATAGAATCATAGAATGGTTTGGGTTGGAAGGGACCTTAAAGGTCATCTAGTTCTAATCCCCCTGCCATGGGCAGGGACATCTTCAACCAGATCAGGTTGCTCAAAGCCTCATCCAACCTGGCCTTGAACACTTCCAGGGATGGGGCATCCACAACTTTTCTGGCCAACCCGTTCCAGTGTCTCACCACCCTCACAGTATAGAATTTTCTTCCTAATATCTAATCTAAATCTACCCTCTTTCAGTTTAAAATCGTTACCCCTTGTCCTATCACTACACTCACTGGTAAAGGGTCCCTCCCCATCTCTCCTGTAGGCTCCCTTTAAGTACTGGAAGGCTGCAATAAGGTCTCCCTGGAGCCTTCTCTAGGTTAAACAACCCCAATTCTCTCAGCCTGTCCTCACAGGGGAGGGGCTCCAGCCCCCTGATCATCTTCGTGGCCTCCTCTAGACCCCCTCAAGCAGGTCCATGTCTTTCTTATGCTTAATTTTATGCTTTCGAGTATTCTGGTTGGTTGTAGACTATCATCCGATGATTGAAACACTGGCTGTGGCATACCTTTAGTCTGCTTATTTTTCATCTTCTTTATAGACATCACAGAACTGTTTTCCCTTTGATTAACTGCTTCTTACATAACTTCTTGTAACAAAGACAGCAATAACAATATCCAAATTCCTGCCCAGTCTGGCTTTCCATGTCCAACCAAATTCTCAAAATATAACACCTTTTAGTGAAAAAATAAATTCCGTATTCTGGATCTGGATCAAGCTCTTTGGCCATTATTGTACTAAAGAAAAAAGCTATGGGATTTGCAGTGCATGGTGTATTTCTCTCATTTGAACGCAATTAAAATTGTTTGTGCAACTTCTTATAAGAGGTAGAAATACAAATCAGCTCTCAATTCTACCAGTGATTTCATACCTCCCATATAAGTCAGCTAAGAAAGACAGAGAGAGACATCTCACAGACTTCTGGTTATCTTTATGGTTATTATTACCAAAACACAAGGAATCAGTTACTTGGCAAATTTCATGAGATAGATTTTCATTGCAGATAATAGAAATAATAGAAAAACTTGAGACTGGTCAAATCAAAGCCCCCTTTGATATTGATAAAGTTTGTGATTTAAGAAAATTTTTTCTTCTTTCTTCCTTAAGGCCCAAACTTTTATCAAGACTTCTGAAAACAAAATATTGCACCAAATTCACAATCTCTCCATATAGGTGGTTGAAAATGCATTTCTGTGATTTAGAGCTTCTATAAAAGTCCTTTCAATACCAATACTTCTCATAAGGTTCCTAGCCATTTTAAAAATTTTGTATGTGTTCAAAAATTGGTATGTGTTCAGTACACCAGGAAATACATATTCATCTGTGGAATTCATGGCAATTTTTATAAAGCATCCAGAATTATGTTGGACAACCTCTAATTTCTGTGCAGTGAAGCCATTTTTCAAACAGTGTCCTGACTCAAATGTGTTGACTTCACCCCAGTGTCTATTGAACATTTCCAACTCAAGCGCAGAATGGCTGAACCACTCATTAGTCATATGTTGCAACAATTTGGTCATACCCTAGTCAGTGATGCTGGAAAGAATGTTGGCAAGATTCAGTACATTTCATCTGCCCTTATTCTTTTCTCTGGGCAGTTTCCGTTTTCAAGGCTGTGCTGGGTCTTCGTGATGTGACTATGGCCTTACCACACTGCATGCTGGTTTAGGATCCAAGCTAGCAGAAAACAGCAAAGTTTTCAATCCCTCTGGTCCCAGTTTTCCATTGCTTTTGTATTCATTTTAACATTCAGCTTGCCTAAATTTTCTTTTCTAGCAGTAAATACCACATACAGCTACTCCTGTTATTCAGGTATGTAGCTCTGATTCTTTTTTTCCTAATTGATAAAAGAAAGAATTTTCTAATGAAGTAAGTTTTCAAAAAAATCCACTGATTAAAGATTTTTAGAAAACATGTTAATGTCCATGAACTTCTGTCAAAACACAACCATGCTTCTTTTGACAGATCTGACAGGCTCATAAAATCAGATACTAAACATAAAACTGTAACTGATTCTTTCAATTCACCTGACATCTAGAGTTCATGGCTTCAGGACAGTCCCATAATACAGAATTCCCCAGAGACGGGGACTTCAAGGCTTCCAAAGTTCTGCTTTCAGCTCCACAACAAGAAGCACAGAAGCCCTGACACTAAGCTGGGAGCTGGGAAGACCCATCACTTGGACCAGTAGAACCTGGACTAACCTTGACTTCAAAGCAAGGAGCATGAAAATTTCAAGAGGTCTTTCTATCTTCCTCACCTTTGAGCCAGCATCCCTAGAAGATCAGAATCAAACGCTATGAGCTTCTCACGTCATTGGCTTCTATGGCTGGTAGCCCCTCCGGGCTCTCTGCGTCTTGTGACTGACAGAGCTGGGAGTTTGACTCTCAGGAACCACAGCTGAACGGGGAGATGTTAGAACAGGTTTCCAAGGTTCAGTAACATTTCAGAATTTACTGAGGGAAGTGGGGGAATGTTGAGAAAATTTCAAAGTTTCACTTTACATTTTTAAAAATACCCAAATTATTATTGCTATTATTATTTTTAAGAGCGTGTCAGAATTGCCTAGGGAATGCAAATACAGACTTTTGTCTAGAGTAATGGCTAAATCTATAGAAAGCTGATTCTGCAGCTTGCTCTCACTTCTGCAGTCTTTCCAGAACGAAACTTGTAAGCAAGGAAAACATAAGCCTTTTAAGGAAGGCAAAGGTACAAGCTAAAAAAAAATAATGTTTAATCATAGCCAGTTTGCCTTGACCTTGGCATAACTTCAAATGCAAGGATATATGCAGTAATTAGACCCAATTTGGTCTGCAATAGAAAGAAAAAAGGTAAATAAAAACCCTAGCGCAGTCTCAGCCAGCAGCAACGTTTTTCTGTGCACCACGAGTCATACGATGTTAGCGACAAAGACACCCACTTCCTATCCCACAAGACATCTATTTGCTTCAGTCTTCAGTGATGGCTGGTACCCAAAGCAGAGTCCAAGAGAATCTGAAATGAGCAACTATAGAACAGACTGTCCACAGGGAAACCTAAATCCTTCAAATCTTGCAAAATCCTTGCATCTTTTCACTGGTCAGCTTGTGCCTGGAGAAACATGAGCTGTATTCCTTCCAGAATTTTTTAAAAAGTCCTTCCTAGCTCTTGCATCCATTTTAGCATTCAGTTCATCTAAATGAACATTGACGTAGGAGAGTGGAAGAATTAAGCCACTATTGATACAAAAAAGTTCATTTCATTTAGTAGTAACTGGAGACCGTCTGCTACAACCAAAAATTATTGAAAGTTGACAGGTATCCAAAAGCAGTTTTCCCTCATTAATGTTTGTAGATCAACTGCTGCTCTCTGTGTCACACTTATATGTGTTCACTCTGGGTACATAGAGCACCTCCCCTCACAAACGTGCTGATTTATAGCCAGGGGTCAGAGGTGTTATAGAAATGCCTAAGAAAATAAAATTACTGCCTCCGCACAATGCATTGCAATTGACTTTTCTTGAGAAGAGTTACATTCAAGTACTGCAACGTTGCATTCACCTGGTTGGAATTCAAAATAATCAGGGCGAAAAGAAGCCGGTACCAATACTGAGTTCAGAAAGTGTGGGATTGTTTCTTTTGAAGTGATCCGGACTTCAAACTGAAGTGTCAATATTCTACATATGCAGAACTGTATGTTTGAACAGCTGGCCATAGCATAAAGTACTTTAATGTAGAGAAAGAGCAGGCTGGAAGCAGTTATAAATAACAATTTCTCTGTGAACAATCTGGACATTCCTGTATGCAATTCCTAACCTACAGTTTATTAAATGACAATTACAATGGACTTTGTCAGCCCCTTGGCACAAAATAGACACCATGAACACAGAAACAAAACTGATCTCTGAAATACTTCAGGGTTTGCAGTTACAAGGCTGCTGGGTTTTGTCAGACACAGTAAAGAAAACTTCAAAACCCTTTTTTTTTTCTGCCAAGGAAGAGATTCTCAAGAATCACATGCCATTCCACCTCTCAAACTTCTTCTGTTGGCTATATTAAAATAACAGACACAAGGCAGCAAAGCTAAAACCAAATTATTGCTAATAAGAAGGCAACATGGTTTTCTCTGGACAAAACATCATGCATGCAAGTGTAAGCTATGCTGCCCCAACATCATTGAGTCCCACACAGCTCTCACTAGGTTTTCTTATTGGTAGCCATTATATTAGTTATCATATTGATTATTAATTTTCATGTCAGTAGTTAAAATGACATTGAAAATCCAGAGAACACCTGGTTCTCAGTTTTGGGAAATGGGAATATTTTTCCTCATTGTGTAAGTGTAACTAGACCAGTAAAAATATGACGGAGCGGGAAATCCCAGGATCCAGAAAGAATTCATCATCATCAGTGACAGAGCAACTTTTGGCATATCTGCAATATAAGCTGAAAAAAAGAGGGAGATTTGCATAGTAACATCTCTAAGCTTTTCAATCTCCAAATCATAAAATGCCCACGCCACCATGGGGCTCTGCTCTGTACCACAAAACCTTGCAAACCCTCCTCTGTACCCTAGGTGGGACAAAGATCAAACGGCACAATTGCACCAGGGGTATCACAGTAGGACTATCCATCAGGGCTTGGATTCCCACCATTCTTGGATTCCTATCATCCTGGCCTGTGTCAGCACCGGTGTGGCCAGCGGGAGCAGGGGGGGGATCGTGCCCCTGCACTGGGCACTGGGGAGGCCGCACCTCGAATCCTGGGTTCAGTTTTGGGCCCCTCACGACAAGAAGGACATGGAGGGGCTGGAGCGTGTCCAGAGAAGGGCAACGGAGCTGGGGAAGGGCCTGGAGCACAAGTCTGATGAGGAGCGGCTGAGGGAACTGGGGGAGTTCAGCCTGGAGAAGAGGAGGCTGAGGGGAGACCTCCTCGCGCTCTGCAACTGCCTGAAGGGAACCATTNCAACCTTAGCGATTCCGTGATTCTTTGATTCTGACGTTTTGCGTCTGACAAGGATTGCTGCTGGCCCACCAGTGGCTGCACCATTGCTTCTGTGCAACAAAGTCACATAATATGCACAGGTGACTAATAAGGCTAATCCTGAAGGGAAAGCCTGGATCAAAAGATCATGCGATGTAATTGCGATTCTCTGTGAGAAAAGGTTAACCACGTTGTCAGAGACGTAACCACTTCAGTTGTAGTAAAAGCCAGGAGGACCTACTCGGTGTTCTGCATCCAGGCAGATAACCAAGACAGTGCTCTCTGCTGCATGTTAAAATCTGAAGACACCTTAGTTACAAAGAGGTTCATTTCCAGAGCGGGGACAGAAGTATTATTGTTCTATGACAGTTGTAGGTCTCATGCATTTGACACCCCCTGCAAAAACAGTGCTACGAAGCCACAGCAGGGTCTCCCCTCACTCCTTCTTTTGGCAGCTGCCTGCAAACTGAGGATCTTGCCTTGGGTCCCTGCCTGTGCTATGCTGCAGCTCCAACGCAGCCATGTCCACGTCCAGCCATTTATCCTGCTGATCCAGCCCTTTACCCACAGATTGAATTCCTGCCTTGACATTGGACCTGCCTCATCACCGTGGACTTGTGCAATGATCTGGACTCTTGCCTGAACTTGGTTACCATCAGCAAACATACTCTGCTCATTCTGCTTTGCTACTGTGGAACCGTGCCCGTGGTGGTAAGGTCACTTGTTAACATGGTTGGCTTCCAGCTGCCTGACCTCTACAGAGCAGCCTGGCTTTGATGCTCCCTGACAGTCTATACTTGCTATCAAAAAATAAGAATTACATCTTCCTGAGTATATATTTAGAGCACAGACATATTCATCAAATGGCTTCTAAGTGAAGAAAAACTATGAATAAAACATTGAGTCATGTAATTGGGTGTCAAAATTTTCATGTATCTCGAGAAACATGAAATGTGTTGCCAGATTAATGTAATGCCACAAAGAAATTTGTAAGGCAAGTGGTTCTTAGTCTTCAAAGACAGAATTCTGCCAAGTAATTCTTTGTAAGGTCATATAGCTGCAAAAATTTACATAATGAGGAACACACATAAGAATTTATTAGTGATTTATATCACAGCTGAAACAGGCACAAGCCTTTTTCCAGCAGTGATCGATTTCCAGTTTGGACAGTGCACGTGTATTTGTTTCTGAGTTAAAATTATGAGAAAGTAGTATAGACAATGAGTGTACACCGGTGCTAGGTTTGATTGCATTTTATGGATTTGTGGTAACTAAGAGAAGAAATATGTGTTTGTTTTCTTAATCTTCCCACATACTCGTCTTTGTTTATTCACGCCCTGATGCTACAATCACTTATGTATGCGATTAACTTTTAACAGCTGAATAAACCCCAGTTTCAGCAAGGACTTCTTGCCTGCTTTAAGTTTAAAATGCACATAAATATTGCAGAATGGGAACTTTTCATAATGTTCAGTGATTATCCTAAATTAGAGTGCTGTTTATTTTCTCTGACATATGCATATGTATATAGCAGGAATAACACAGAATCAGAACAATAAATCACAGCTTAGCTCACAAAGTCACCAAAACTGATATTTTAGGAGTCTGGCCCATGTAGGACAGAGTCCTCTGGGTCTGAACTATTTTTTGTACATTTGAAGTAAGCATGTTTGGCAGAATAAGGTAGCTTTTTAAAATAATTAACTTCAGGTAACAAATTATGTCCTGGAGTTAGACAGAGGGGAAATTCTCCTCCATACTCTTGTGTATTGCAAAAACAAAACTGTATGTAAACAGAACATCAAGAAAAGGAAATTGATCTTATGTGCTATATTGATCATGCTAGTGATATCATTAATAATGTTGGCAGAGAGTTTCTCATTTTCTGCCTTTAGACATTTTTCCGTGCTTAGGATCTGATTTTTTTTTTTTTTTTGAGAAATACTTCTTGAAATCAGAGACTTCACTTTTTATATTGAGAGTTTAACTTGTGCAGGAGTTTAACTTGTGCAGTAGTAGAAGGACAATAATCCAGGAGCTAATGTCATCACAGTCACTGTAGCAACAGGTTTGCTTGTATTAATGCAGAGGTACGTTCAGCGTCTGTCCCAAACAGATAGAGTTGTTAATACATGGAATTTTCATGGAATTATTAGGAAATCAGCACCTACATAATTCAAGGCCTATTTAAGTCACTGGAAAGCCTTTCATGGACTTCTGTGGGTGTTGGCGCATATGTCAAATGCTTCTGGGATATGCTGTAGTTCCTCATGGTCCCGTGATCCCTATGCTGGATTTCCCTTTCAGATTAAATTGTAATTTGAGGCCCATTCTTTTGAAAAAAGACTGCTCCCGTTTCCCATTCTTAGGGTACTGGCCTCCCCACTTCTCTACTAGAATGGAAAGAGGAGGATATTTTACATGTATCAGGATTATTCAGCATCATGCTGCTGAGCACAAAAAATGGTCCATGATGAAACAATACTTCAGATTAACAGACAACGAGTGAGGAGATTGCTAAGTCCTTCTGGGGCAGATTGATGGACTGGACATGAGCTGATGGGTCAGATACTATAATGAGCACATGTCCAAAGGCCTCCCTCCCTGTGAGTTGTTTAATAGTGCTACAGACAGTGCAACAGGGCCTTTCTGAGGCAGGATGCAACAGCTGCAGAGAAGGATGGACCACAGAGCTTGTGGTCAGTATAGTACGCCTGACCACGACCCCTGAAAGGACAGAGAACCTTACGTCTCAAAAATCCTTCACCCCTAAGAAGGGAGGACAAGAGCATTGTTTACTCAGCCTCAGGATCAGCAGGACCAAGAGGAAAGATGCAAAGTCATAGGGTTACAGTAACATATTCCTGTGTTCTGCTCCAAGTTTTTTTTTTTTGCCAAAAGCATTTTATAGATCTTCAAAAGAAAACAAAACGAGAAAGGGAAGTGGAAAGAGAAAGGGAGGAGGAAGAGGGAAAGGGAGAAGGGAGAAGGAAGAACAGGGAAGGGGAAGAACGAAAGGGAAAAGGGAAAAGGGAAAAGGGAAAAGGGAAAAGGGAAAAGGGAAAAGGGAAAAGGGAAAAGGGAAAAGGGAAAAAGGGAAAAAGGAAAAGGGAGAAGGAAAAGGGTACATTCTTTGACCCATCTTTAGACAAATATGTAAAGTGGAAAAGGGGTATTTGATTCCATACAAATATTGCGTTTAGTGGCTGAATTAGTGTTAGCAGCCTATCAGCTCTCTAATTTGTTCTAACAGGCTTCAACAACAGCAGTGGATTAAGACAGCCAAGCATGATCCAGGTCTTACAGTATTACCTACACTCACTCTCCTGGTCTTTAACTGCCCTTTTCTGTGAACATGGGCAAGTCACTGAGAACAAGATACACAATGGAATTAAGTATGTAAAGCCCAACTTTAAGTTTCTTATTTAAAATAATAATTAAAAAAAAATTTAGGAGGGCCCTCTGAAGGTCATCTAGTCCAATCTGCTGCTCAATTCGGGGTTAACCTGAAGAATCAGGTTGCTTAGAGCCCTGTTTAGTCAAGTTTAGGATACCTGCAAGGATGGAGATCCCACAACCTCTCTCAGCAACCTCTTCCAGAACTTAACCGCTGTCATGGTGAAGAAATTTCTTCCATTTGTTCAATCAAAATTTCCTTTGTTGCAACTTTTGACTGTTATTTGTCCTTTTGCTCTGTTTTGTCCTCTGAGAAGAGTCTAATTCTGTCATCTCTATAACCCCACACGTAGTGATGATGGGGCCCACGTCGTCACCTTACCCGGGAGTGGAAACTTCTTGAGATACAGGGTGGCTGAAGTGGTTTGTGAGAGACACTTAGTGTTCACAAGTCAACAGGAATAGAATATTTAACAAGAACAGCTTGTGAAGTGGTGATGCACCAGCAAGGAGAGAGAGGACGCCAGGCAGATATTCCAGGCTATTATAGCTGCTTAGCAAAAGTTTTGTCTTCAGGTGAAGAATGCTTTAAGTTTCTAAACTGGACTAAGAGAGGTTGATTTGGGGAAATCCCCAGATAACATGAAGGTGACCCTCAATCTTTAGGCTTTCCCTACAACTTACTAGATGTATTTTAAGCAACCTGGCTGTTGAGACCTCTTTGTGTCATGACCATTATAGAGTATGTAGAGAACCATCTGAGGCCTGTCAAACTGATTCACTTCCATTTCAGGAAAGACACAGGCATTAGGACCAAGATCCTTCCTGATCCTTGTGCAGATGCATGAGGATGCGGAGAAAAGTGCTGAGTGCCTCTCCACCTTTTCTGGTTTCTGAATGCAAAGTCTGCTCCTCCTACATACTTTGGATCACAAATGGAAAGGCCAAAAGGAGTTGGAGGCACAGTTGTCCCAGCTTCCTCAGTAAGGAAATAAATATTACCTACCAACCCCTTGGATGATGGTGCCACTCTAATAGACTGTTCTACGTGACTTTTCCATCACGGATTTCGGTCTCTGTTTTTTGTGTTGCACTGATCTGCATTTAAAGATTTATCCATAAAGAAGAGAAAAACCAGCAGAACTAAGTATCCATGCAGGGGAAAAATAATTTTTGTTTATATCTAATAAACATATCACACAGGATAGTGTAAGGAATTAGTTAATATTTCCAAAATACTTCAACGTATGCCTACAGTATTGTAATTATACACAGAACAGATGGCAAGACAAGGTATTCGTGTAGATAATCTAGCTTTCCCCATAGTTGCCTCAGGGATTTGTACCAAATCATGCATTTACTAGTAAAGTTTTATTCTGCTGACTCTGTAGGAGCTAAATGAGACACTAACCTCTTCTGAAGACTCCTTATGGGAATTCTGCAATGTGTATGGAAACAACATATCTTAAAATAGGATACTTAGGACAGACGTAACTTCAGTACCCCATAGAGCTGCTAAGGAAGTATTCATTTAACATTCAGGGGGGTCTGCATTAACTCCCAGTTGGAGCAGCAGTCTTTTCCCACCGGTTATGTCTTTTTCCAGAAATAAAAAGCAACTTTGAGCAACATAGAAAAAAATCAATTTTCTGAAGGTGTGAGGGACTGAACTGCAAAATGAGAGAGAGAAATGATGAAAACCTCCTTGTTGGACAACTCAAAGCTGGTGTGGGCAAAGCAGTTACACAGTTGCCATAATTCTGTTCTATCTTTTGAAATTCTATAAGTGTAAAACGGAGTTACAATACTTGAGGTCACCAGTGATTTGTTTATTTTTCCATCGAGAATGCCTCCTTTAAATTTTAAGCATGTTCAGATTTACACTGAACACCACCCCCACCCTCCCATTCATTATATCTCTGGGCCAGGAAATTGCCACGTGGTACTTATTTGTCAGATTCGCATCTTATGATAGATATATGTTTCACTATAAGTGCATTAGGAAAAAAACTACAGCAAGAAATATATATGTAGAATCAAGGCCTTGATTATAATATAAGGGCACCTTAGCAGTATTTTGAGTTCAGTCAAGTATTTTTTGTTAAAAACAAATGCAGTTATATACTAATATATCATATATTATAGAACTCCAATTAAAAATTCAAAATTCTTTCAGGTAAGTGTTTTGGCATTAATACCATTTCACTACAACAACTGATAGGTTATTTTGACCAAGAGCCAGATTTTTTCAGCTGTGAAAGGTATATGTGTCATATACCTTTCCTGTAATTGCATCTGAAAGAAAATTAAAGACAGAAAAAAAAAAATCAAACCATGTGTGTTAAACCACATTCACAGCTAGTCTGGAAAGAATTAAATGTTTGCTTGTTTTTTACAGGGATTAGCGGGAAAGGGTTAGATTCATACATACGCACACTCGCACTGCAAAATGGAGCATTCATTGTAGATGAGTGGTTCCTCCTACAAAGTCAAGAACTATGTTGGTTTGGCAAAGTGTTGAAATAGATGGAACTAGAAGAGCTTGTGAAAAGCTGAAGACTAAGAAAAGCTAACACTTTGGCCCTCAGAGAATAAAAAAGCATCATATTCACAGAAGCAATGCAGTGTATTAAGTTAGTATGTAGCTAACCAAAGCGGGATGGCAGAAATAAAGATCCACACTGTGGAGAGACAGTGTTCCCTCACACCTCACTCCGTGATGCAGCCAATGGACTAGCAAGGAGGATTGTTGAGCCTGATCAAGGTTTACTTTGATGTTAGAAATTCCAAGTATGAGAGAATTCCTAGAAAAGCCTTAGATTTTGCATAATTTTCCCCTCATTTTCTTCACCACTACATACTTTGCTTTGTAGACCGCCATATACATGTTGCTGCCTAATAATTAAACAAGCAACTAGTACATTTGTTCTGGTTGTCCACAACAGCCCTTTGCCTCTTGAATATATACATTCTGATGAAACATAACAGTACTGAGCCAGAAGTTTGCCGTGGGACAGAAAGAAACACAGGGACAAACAGCAACAACTCTAAATCATCCTATTTCAAGAAGCAATGTACACTGCAATGTACACTTAAGTATGACGGCTCTTAGTTACCAAATTAAGACATCAAACATATTATGATGCAGTAGATACACATAATGGTGGGGAAAAAAGGACTTGATACATACTGTCATCTGTTCAGCTTCTTTGGTACCATCAAGGAAGAGAGAATAATACGGCTAGAAAAGCTACATAGTTCCTCTCCCACCCCAAACAGATCTGCTCTTTCTAAGTGCCTCTTCTTCCCATGCCTCAGCAAGTGTTAAAATTTTTGCAGGGATCACTTTTAATTATGGGACCGCATTCTACCCAAGACGTTCGAGTAAGTTTGCTGTCAGGTAGTTATTTCCATTAAAAAGCATTTTCAGTTTGGTTTGTTTAGCTTTAGTGAGGTAGTTCTAGCTTCTTCCAAGGCAATTTTGAGCTTCTGTTGGTTGTCTTCTACTATTGCTCCCCAGGACAAAACTGACATCTCTTACTTTGTAGCCCGTGAAAATCATACAGTGGTTTCTAGTTAAACAGCTTACCTAAGTAGAACACTATATAGTGACAGTCTGAGAAAATAGTACTTCCAAAACAGAAATGCTCTGAAGTCTCAATGACACTTTGTTGAAAAATCAAGTGGAAAATACTTGGAGCAATTTGTCCTCCACCATCTTTTTTCCTTAGGGGAAGTGGTAAGCGCTTCTTTTTCAGGTATTTATTTCTTGTATACATACACATCTGGCTACATAAACGAAGATCCTATGGTCGGATTGATAGTCTTTTGGTCTTCTGTAGTACTCTTGCCACAAAACTGATGAAGGACTTCTCTGAGCTAACAGTGCTATTTGCATTCTGTGCCCATATTGCACATATTTCACTCTCACTTGCAAAATAATGTAATTCAAACAGCTTACTCTAAGCTTCATCTTTCTCGGGCAAACAAAGCACTTTTAGGAACTTTGATTCTGAGATCTACACATGAAGTTATTGGGAGCTCTACCTTATGCACTAGAAGAGCACTGTCCACATGTACATTTCAGTCTGGACTCGGAAACGTCCGTGGTCTGTCAGTTTTGATTGCATTTGTTAAGATCTAAATCTGGGTATCTCAGCTGTCAAAGTATTTTGTCTTAGATACCACTCTTTATTGTCTCTCATAGAAGACTCAATTCTCTGTCACTTCAGAAATTTGACTGTTTGGCCACTGAACGAAAGATAGAAAGAAAACAAAGCTCTGAAAAGAAAGTCTATCTTCTTATGCATATAGTGACTAGTTGCAGTTCATAGAAGCCTGTTTGCAAGAGGATAATGCAGCTGAACTTCAGGTTTTTACGGTACCATGTACTGTAACGTTAAGCTGCAGGTCCCTACAGTATGGATAGGTATGTGCACAGAAATCCAGAAGTCTAGCTTGGTCCTTTGTTCTGAATGGCACAGAAGAGCCAGTCTTGGTAACTCTTATTTAGATAAGTAACTTGATAATTAACCAGATAATTAACCCATTAAAACCAGAATGCCTTAGGACCACTCAGCCATTCTAACCCTTCTGCAAGCATTGATATAGTATTCGTCTCTCCAGATTAGGAAGTATAATTCTGAATGGACAGGCAGCTACATGGGTAAATAACTGGTTGGATGTCTGGGCTCAGAGGGTAGTGATTAATGGGTCATCCTCTACCTTGAGGTAAAAAGTGGACCACAGGTGTCTACTCTGAGATCTGCCCTGTTTAACGTCTTTACCAGTGACTTGAGGAGGCAATGCAGTGGACTGTCATGGAATTTGCAGGTGACGTTGAAGGTCGGGGGGAGAGAGGGGTCAGGGAAGGGAGCAATTGATGCGCTCAGGGGCAGGGCTGACATCTAGAGGGACCTAGAAAGGCTGAAAGAACGGCACAACAGGAATCTTATAAAATTCAACAAGAACAAATGTAAAATCCTGCATCAGTCAAAGAAGTCGTCTTTGCAAGAATACAGGCTGAGCAACAGCCCTGGAGAGGAGGATGTGGGGGTCCTGGCAGACAGCACACTCCACACGAGCCAGCAGCAGCCCAAGCAGCAAAGGCTGCCAGTAGCATTGTTGGCTGTAATGACAGGAGCACGGCCAGTAGCAGGAGGGAAAAGGTTATTCCCTTTTATTTGATGCTTATTAGACCACATGTAGAATACTGCATCTGGCTTTGGGACCCTAGTAAAAGAAAGACATTGATAAACTGGAGCAGATTCAGCAGACTGCTGTGGAATCCCGTAATTATTTCAGTTGCCCTTTACTGCACTTGTCCAGTATGTCCATGTCTCTCCTAAACTGGGAAGCCCAGAGCTGGACACGCTACTCCAGATGTGGCCTCACCACTGAGAGGAAGGGAAGGATCACTGCCCTATCCTGCTGCCCATGCTTTTCTAAGCACAGCCCAGGGTGCTCTTGGCCGCCTTTGCCACAGGGTGCGTTGCTGGCTTGTGATCAGCTTCTCCAGAAAAACCTCCAAGCCCTTTTCAGCAAGGCTACTTTCCAGCCAGTCCTACCCCAGCTTGTACTAGGTTAATCCTTACCAGATGCAGGACTTGGCATTTTCCTTTGTTGAACGTCAGGAGATTTCTGTCAATACATTTTTCCAGCCTGTCGAGGTCTCTCTGAACGGCAGCACAACCATCCCATGTATCAGCTACTCCTCCCAGTTTTGTGTCATCTGCAAACTTGCTGAGGGTGCAGTCTATCATATCACCCACGTTGTTAATGAGGATGTTAAGAAGTGTTGGTCTCAGTATGCACCACAGGGTACACTAGTAGTGACTGGCATCCAGCTGGACTTCATATCACTGATTACACCCCTTCAAACACATGTAGTTCAGACAGTTGTCAATCCATCTCACTGTCCACTTATCTAGTCCATACTTCATGAGTTTATCTATGTGGATGATACAGGACACAGCATTGAAAATCTTGCACAAGTCAAGACCACAAATATCAGCTGTCTTTCCCTCACCCACTGAGCTTGTCATTCCATTGCAGAAGGCTATGAGGTCCTCAGGCATGATTTTCCCCTTCACAAATATGTGCTGACTGCTCCTAATCACCTTGTTCTTACTAGGTCTGGAAATAGCTTCCACGATTATGTCCTCCCATACCTTCCCAGGGACTGAGGTGAGCTGATCAGCCTGCAGTTCTCCAGATCCTACTCCTTGCCCTTCTTGGTATTGGGAGTGACATTGGCTTCCTTGCCGTCCTCATGAACCTCTCATGATCACCAGGATCTTCCAAAGATAATCAAGAGTCTTATCTCAATGACATCAGCCAGCTTGATGAGCCCTCATGGATGTGTCCCATCAGGTCTTGTGTATGTGCAACTGGTTTCAATGTCCCCTCACTCAGTCCTCCTCAATGGAGGGTGAATCTTTATTGCTCCAGACTTTCCCAGTAGGCTCAGGGGCTCAGTTTCCTGAAGGGAAATCCTACCGTTAAAAAGTGAGGCAAAGAAGGCATTGAGTACCTTGGCTGTTTCCATGCCCCTGTCACCAGGTTCCTTGCCCCATTCAGCAGCAGGTCCACATTTTCTCTAGGCCTCTTTTTGCTGGTGCTTTACTTGTAGAATCCCTTCTTGTTGCTCTTCACATCCCTTGCTAGATTTAACTCCACATGGGCTTTGGCTTTCCTGATCTCCTTGCTGTACTGTCAGACAGTGTCTCTATATTTCTGCCATGCCACCTGAGCCTATTTCTACCGCTCGTATGCTTCCTTTTACTATTTGAATTTAGTCATATGAAATATCACCAGACATGAATCAGAGCTTGGATGCCACACTGGTTTATGTTCTGAAACTGTTTTGCAGTAAACCCTAGTTAGGGGATATTCAGAATATCCACGCAACATAGCTAGTGCCTATAGGAAACTTGGAAGCATGTCTTGGAGCAATATTCTTGTCTCTCAAGAGTCATCAACTTACTCTTTAGCAGGCAGCACAGAATTAAAATTATTTCTAGGTAGGTTCTGTTCTCCTTGAGTAAGGTAATGTGTATCACCTGTAAGAAGGGACGTGGATATAAAATGCAATGAGCAATGACCATGCGATATAACGTCCTTAGTCACTGACCACTGAAAAAATACAGAGAAAGTCAAAAGCTATATTCAGCTTTCCAAAGAAGCAGAGTCAGACATCCTGACTATGTATGGAACTGTGATTTCACCGTTCAGAGAAAGATATGCCGCAAATAAGACTGGAAGTTAATCCTACCTGAGCAGCGTTGTGGTTTAACCCCAGTCAGCAACTAAGCACCACACAGCTGCTCTCTCACCCTCCCCCGTCCTGGTGGGATGGAGGAGAGAATCGGAAAGGCAGAAGTAAGAAAACTCGTGGGTTGAGATAAGAACAGTTTAATACTTGAAATAAAATAACAACAACAACAACTACAATAATAATAAATTGTAATGAAGAGGGAAACAACAAGAGAGAGAGAGAGGAACAAAACCCAGGAAAAACTGATGCCCAGCCAATCCCTGAGCAGCAATCGCTGCTCCCCGGCCAACTCCCCCCAGTTTATATGACTTCATATGGAATGGAATATCCCATTGGCCAGTTGGGTCGGCTGTCCTGACTGTGCCCACTCCCAGCTCTTGTGCACCTGGCAGAGCTTGGGAAGCTGAAAAGTCCTTGACTAATGTAAACACTACTTAGTAACAACTAAAACATCAGTGTGTTATCAACATTCTTCTCATGCTAAATCCGAACCACAGCACTATGCCAGCTACTAGGAAGAAAATTAACTCTATCCCAGCCGAAACCAGGACAAGCAGTTATAAGTTACTATGGTAGGAACTGATCACAGCAAAAAAGTGGATTCAATGGCAGCAGTGGAGGTAGACCTGGAGTCATAAGACCCTGGAGATTCCCAAGCATGGAATGAACTGGCCAAAGCCCATTCTTGTTAATATTCTACCTTCTGTACTGAAGATGAAGCAAAAGACCATGAATGACAGTGCAGTTCAGATTAAAATCTCATCACTGAATCACTATCACCAGCTTCAGGCCTCCGTCAATTGAATGTTTGGAATGAAACACGCTTGAGTGCCTCCAGAAAACCCTGGTTCTTCTCAGAACCCCTCAGAAAAACTTGGTTCAGACCCTGGTTCTTCTCAGATTGGGCTGTAAGACAGATATTAATTTAAAATATTGCAATTCTTTGGCAGGGCACATTCAGCCCTATCTATTGCTTTTTCCAAGGCTCTATCCCGGAAGGTATTCTGAATAACACGTCTGTTGTTTCACACTCCTCATGTGCAAATACATTAAAATTAGGGTTTGCCCATTTTACTCATTCTTTGGGAGAATTCTACCTGCACTCTACTCTCTGCAATGTCTGTGACTTTCAATGTTTGGGAACAGTAGCTGCTAGAGATGGGAAGATTACATGGATAGAATTACCACAGTTGAAATTGTTGGCTAATTTTCTTGGTTTTTAAACCTGCTATAATTATATGGGTTGGCCAAATGGGAAAAGATTGTTTGGTGACCTAGAAATAGTGGTAGTAAAGAGACATCCTCTCTTAAATAGATAACATTAATGACATCTGAAATAAAGCAATCAGATTTCACCAAACTGCACAATTCACTGTTTTTCTAGCCAAGGCCCACTGTGTAAATTGGCAAAGCTGCTGCATGAATTTGGTCAAATTTAAGATACCACTACGAGAGAAAACAAACCAATCCACAGCTTACACACTGAAGGAAAGCGGAAGAAATCACAGCCAAAGGGACAGGCAGCCTCCAAAACAAGTGTTCGATTTGGAAATTAACATGTTAGAAAAAACAAATAAGTTCTTTGGGACCCTTTGAATATCCCAAACACAGATAGTGCAATCAAATCTTCCCTTCCCTTGCTCATTTATTGAAATTGCAGCATGAAGCTGAAATCTATATTTGTGTTTGTGTTCACCTGCTTGAACCAAACAAGCCAAGGCTGTTCTTATGCACACAGTGTAAATCACTGTATTCTGCTAACTACTCCTAGCCACTTAACGCAGTATTTCTCCTTCCCTCCAGTCATCCACTTGCGTAGCAAGGAGCGGTAGTTCAGTACCCAACACTAGATCATCAGGATCAGGCATTGTCCTTGACATGTAAGAAATGAATCACAGCTGAAACATTTTAATTACATTGATGCTTGTACCAGAAGTACCTGGAGTACCTGGAACTAGCAGTTTTTACACATCAGCTGCTGCATAGGACACAAATTGAGTAACAGAGATATAATACAAGGCTGTGGGAAATCTGCGAGTGGGCATGGCAGTGCCCAAACTGATGTATATGCATTTATATACTCAGGAGACCACTGGGAGTTCTTTCAAGGAATTCCTTGTGTTGCGTTGTCTACAGTCGAGCCAGAACAACATAGAAAGGAAGTATTTTAGTATGGCCTTTCTCAGCAGAGCAGGTCCTTCAAACGCCATTTAGTGGCAAATGCAAGCGCAATTGAGATTTTAAGTTCTATTCAGATCATGGAAACAACTGCTTACTGCAGGCTTCCAGTGTGACCAGGACGCCTTCAGAGAGGAAACGAAGACAGTCAATATAACGCTATATCCACCCCAGCTGGTTTTCCCTTCTGAGGCCTCAAAAAAGGCCAAAAAAAATCTTCTGTTGCCTGGTAGAGTAGCCTAGCAAACATGTAGTTTATTGTCCAAGAGAATTAGCATGTAGAGGGTGTTACACAGAAAAGTAATCCATTTAGAAAAGTGACAAAACAGAACAAATTTACTAAATCAGGTTTATCCTGCTGGTGTTATCAATCTCTTCAGCTACTCATACAGATGACCCCAACTGAACCCAACTGATTTTCTATAGTAAATTAACTATGTTTTGCATGCAAAGGCATTTTATTAACTATGAAATCACGCTCAGCTCCACATTGCACAACAGCTGGTAACAGCCTGAGGACGCCTCTGAAAGATACACAGTGGCTTGTTCAATTTAGACTCAAGTGCAGTTTGTTGATGTCCAAATGCTCAGTCCGGTACAAGAGGATACAGTGCCAAGTTATCTTTACAAAATACTGCGCTCCGTACAGACCAGCATTACTGCAATTGGGTTCTGTCTTAGGAAAAATTAGCCTGAGCCATCACCACGTAAGTCAGTGTGATTGTACACATGTAACACTCAAAACACATACAGTAAGTACTTGATAGAAACAAGTTTTTAAATGTATATACATATTTATTTACGCTCATTATGTTGGTTCATTGTGAAGAGAAGTGCAGGCTAGGTGCTTGTATGAATCACACCGGTTGATCAACAGCCAATGAAAGTCAATAAGGATTCGTCCATTAAACTCAGCCGGTCATGAGTGCAAAGTTTATGTCAACAGCCTAATGACAGCCATTCTGTGCACAGAGAGCCAGGGAAAGAGACAAATATTTACTCTATGTAAACTATTGCTGAGCATGTTACTTAGGGCAAAAAAGCGCTGTTCAGCTTGGCTAATAATAAAACCCAGATGTCAATGAGAAATTTGTAAAGCTTCTTTTAGAGCACACAAACATAATACAAACTGCAGAACCACGTACATTTAAACAATTTTTTAAATTTTTTTTTTTTTAAAGGCATGCACTGATTTGAATGCCAAGACCTAAAAAACACTGATAACTGCCTAGATAGCCTGGGAGAATAAATATGACTTCTAGCAAGAGGCTAGAGTGAGTCATAGGGAGGACTCTATCATTCAAACTTTAGCAGGGTTAGCATTCAGATTTTATAACCTTAGTTCTGTCCACAATCTGGGTACCAGCAAGTTCAGGACTGTGTTCTCAGCACCTTCTATTCACTAACTTAATTTATGTTTGAAAATACAAAGCAACATGGAAAAAGCAGCCAGGGTAATCAATGTAAATCGAGACACATTATCCGGCACAATTAAAGGCCAAGTACATGCACCACAAGGCAATACCATATAGAATAAGACAGACTACGCTTCTATGTACAAATAGATACTTGCTTAATTGTCATTTGAACAAAGGAGAAGTGATGAAGTAATTTATTAAGACACCAACATATCTTTAACCCTCCCACACAAACCCAAGTAGAATAGGGTACTATATTTGCACAATTTTCATGAACACAGGAGAAAAACTGCAGAAGTGCTCCATAGTTCACATGACACTGTATTTGGGTGAAGAGGAAGAAGGCATATTATTCCTTACCTTTTTGTACGTGTGCAACGCTAGCTGCAGTGAAAGGGACTAAAATATTTCAACACTTAGTAAAAATTCAGAATTCTAACTCACAGGAACTGCTGAGATTTCAGAACCCCTGTTCAGTTTCACTCTAAAGCAAGAGCCAAGTATTTCTTAAGAGTTTTGGTGAAATAATGACCAAATCCCATCAATTTGCAGAACATGTAACAGAATTTTAAAATTCTGAAAGAAAGATTCCAATTTCTTTTTTACATTCTGTCACAACACAGAGCTTGATCTACAAATTACATAACACGTATCAAACTTCATTTTAACAAGCAAAACATGTCATTTTCGTCAAGAAGGGGTTTCAGCTGGTGCTGTGAATTATTAACTCATGATTTTAAATTTAAGGTTTTAAATACTCTGTTTCTTTGTCTGTCCCATTTTACAAAGAAAGCAGTAGTCAGGCACTCTAGGACTTGGAAATGAAAACAACACTTCCACTGAAACAAAAGTCCCAACATCACACAAATTCACTGGAAGTTAAACTAAACCCCAGAAGTTCTCAAACAATTTCAAAAGACTGCCATCTGAATTTCTCCCCTACACTTTCCCACCATCCTTTCCGTTTGTTTCCTCCTTCTCTGTAGGAACTGTCCATAATTATACAATTTCCTCAAGAAGAACAAGACTTGGTCAAAATACTTTTCCTGATAGGAAACTGATCAAGATTTTGTAACTAATCTTTCTAATATCTCTCACAAAGACTTGCAAAGCTCAAGCCTTCTGCTGGAGGGCTGCCGAGGCTTTTGTTTTATTCTGCACCCTCCACCCCCTCTGCAATTTGGTGCTCCCCTGGGCAAAAGAAGAAGACAAGGCTATAGCTGCCTAATCGTATACCAGCAAGCAAATTCACTAGACCTCCTTGAAGAGGTTGTCTGATTGCTGAAGGCGAAGATGACAAACTTTTCTCCTCTAAACTCTCTGAGGGTCACTGCTTTGTCTGCAGGTTTGTAAAAAATAAGTTACTCCTTCCCCATCCCTCAGTGAATAATTTGATCCATGAAAAATTTTCTTGACGTTATTTAACCAACTCAAGGACATCTCAAGGTATTTTTTTCCTTTTGCATGTAGCCTGTACAGTTGTACAGCAGAAGGCACCTGCACTGTTCCTCTAAAACCACGTTTACTCATTCCCAGTTCCTCTTACATAAAAAGGAATTTAGAGATATAAATATGTGCTATGGGGAGGCAGAGGAGAGGTCGGCCATCAGGAAAGCAGCGCAGCAATATTCAATGGGCTGGAGAATCCTGGAAAGCAGCAATCTTAAAGGAGACAGTGACAAAACGGACACTGGATAAAGCGTAAGTTTAGCAGCAAAAAGCCTGGACACCAGAGGGTCAATTTATCTCCCTGGGTCTCCAAACATTTTCATCTCAAATACACAATTCATTTCTGTGCACTCTATTACTAAAAGAAACTGTGGGAAAGGAAAAAGAGGTTATTTCTGCAATAGTTAGACTGAAAAATTTGAAGTATATACCTTTTCACTCTTCAGTAGATACAGGGAGAATTTATATCGTTTATGTATTTGCAGCACCAGAGAGAAAGGAAGAATATTCCTATTTCTAGCATTAAACACCTGATTTCAGGAGATGAAAACATTTAAACCAAGCATCAGGAAAATATTACTTGTAACATAGTCCGATGTTGTGGAACAGAAAGCATGAGATACCTATTATATCAGGCACTTAAAAATCAGATGTAAAAAAAAAAATTAATAAACATTTGGGAACAGGAACTTTTGCATTAACAGACAAATGAGTAGGGAAGAATATTAGGCTAGGATAATCATGCAGGAACACTTTCCTAGAACAGTCTCCAAGTCTCTAGTGATCTAAGGAGACTTGCCTAACCCCACTTGATCTTCATTCATGGCAAGGTTAGGAGTCCTTCCAGCAGTAATAAGATTCTGCACAGGAAGAAACTGGCCTGTATCAGTACGGGTGATCTTTCCTACTTCTGACTTTTGATCTGACTTTCATGGGGTAGGATATTTAAAGAACGAAAGCTTCAAGTAATAGAAACTGGCATAGATCCACCAAAAAAAGAAATTGTGTGTCAAATAAATATTTGTTCTTGCAGTTTCAATGATCTTCTGCTTATTAACTTTTACGTGCCAAAATTTGGTTCTCTCCTGTTCAGATCTCACTCACTGCACTGTGATTCGTCAGCTCAAGAAAAACATTGTTGCCTGATGCAACAGGTTTATCTCCAATGTATATGCAATATATTGTATTTCTGTCACTATTCAGACATACATTAACATATTCCTCATTCTAATAGCTGGCTCCAGTTTGTGTCCTTAATTAATTACCTGTAATAGCACGTTTCTGCACATGCATTTGTTAGTGATAACTAATTTGTGGCTTTTTCTCCTACTGAAATAACTACCTAGAGCGTTGGCTCTTAGATGCTCCATCTACTCTATGGCAGTGTCAGTTAAAAAGAAAAACACAGTGGGGTAACATTAAATTCTTCATGTGCAATATCTACTTCCCTTCAATAATTTGTAATGCTCCTATCACATAGTTATCTAGGGATAATTTACATAATAAATTCAGACTATTTTTGATAAGATAGTAGAAAACCTCTTTTTCATTGCTCATAATGGAAAAGTAATACATGAAGCTTTTTCACTTTTCTAAAAATTACACGTAACCTTTTAAATCAATGTTCTCTCTCTTAAGTTAAATTTGAGGCTAAGTCTTCCAGAGATGCTGAGGGATTTGGCTCTGTTACAAGAACATATGATCAGCAATTACAGAAAGACTTTTCACTGAAAGCCCACAAAGCTAGGCTGGTAAAACTAAACATTTAAGTCAAGAGATCTGAAAATCACAATTTGCTCAGACACTTACCAGGAGAAATCTCTATGCTCTGGAACAAGCATCACATCTGTCTCTTTGCACTCACACCGTGCCTGGCACATTCCTGATATCTCCAGAGTGACACATACATCTATCCTAATTGCTTTCTGCTACCTTCCTCTGATATGAAACACCCAAAACTATTCAGTATTCTCCATTTCTTTGAAGTACTTTCTGCTGATTATTAGACTCTGAAGAAATATTGAGAGAGCAGGCATGGTAGGCTGCCTCACAGCTGGGGAACCAACGTATTTATTTTCTCTTTTCCAGAATGAATGGCAATTTAAACGCTTAACTTGCAGCAGCTTCCCTACATGAAATGAAGAACAGTAAGCAACAGAGAAAATGAAGACCTGAAATGTAGGGTCTCTTTCCATATTAGGAAACTGTATCTTAAAATTAACCCCTATTCTCAATTTATAGACGTGATTTGGAGAATTCTTACCTTCTATGATCTGAGCTGCTGATCCAGCATGGATTGACAAGCCAAAGAGCAGTAGCAGCAAGTCCCAGGTCCACCAGGCATGCCTGGAGCAGGTGTGCCAAAAAAAAAGGGAGGGTGGGGGGGTGGGAAAGAATGAGACCAAAGAGTGTAATACAGAAGCAGAAGGGGATAAAAAGAAAAAGTAAAATTTATAAGCGAGAGTTCTTACCAGGAAAGCATTTTTTGAAAGTCAGTTGAAAGACCTCAAGTGAGGAAGAAGTTCAGTGCACATGAGTGAGTTCTATGCTTATGAAAGTAAGAAGTTAATAAAAACTGGAGCCTGCTGTTTCTCCTCCAACGTCCAGACAGGAGTGGAACAAAGGCAGCTCTCAGGCTCTGTGTGAGTCACTGCAATTCAGCGCTCCAGCTCTGAAATCTGACTCCGCGTAGACTTCCCTGTCAGACCACTGCCGAAAACTTCCTACTTTATTTATTGATGGACACCCCTTACTGCTGTACATCATCCCAACGCCGTCGTTATCCAGTCTTGTCTTTAACTCCTGTGTACCCTGACAGACCGCGGCATAGCTTCTGCAGCCTCCCCCCCCGCCCACTCGTAACCTCCACTTACTTACCCCATAAACCATGACCTCCTCCCATCCAGCATTATATAGCCAATGATCTGCATTCTTCTATGGAATAGGACATTTCTCTGGCCATTTTAACCAAACTTTAACAGAGGCAAGTGTTAAGATATGAGCAGGACAGAGCAGTCACGGTTAAATTGCAACGTATACCTGGGAGCTGAACTGTCTTACAGATTTTCTGTCACCTACAGAGACATTTTGAACCACACCCTTTTCTCTGACAAATTCTCTAATACTCCTATTTAGAAAGATTTACACCCTGCATGTAGATTAAGAGTGAGTATCTACCTTAGCAGCTGTACTTACAGCTCTGCTCTAGAGATCCTGCAGCTAAACATTTCTAATAGTTTCCATTAAAAGTGCTATTTCACCCCTCCCTCCTAACTTCATGAAAAGCCTTTTTTCCACATGTAGTTCTTCAAAACCAATTCTTGCTCAAGGAAGAATTTTTGGAAGAATAAGCTTGAGATTAATCAGACAATTTTTAAGTCATGGGAATTTTAACAAAGACTGCAATTGTCACTTCTTGACTGGGAGAGGAGGGAACCTGGAAAGCATTGCATGTGGAAAGAGATCAGTGGGCTCGTGGTAGATCTAGGCTGGAAGGTGCTGAAGATCGCTTTAGGAGATTCAAAACTAAAAACGGATTTACCTAGGATGAGGTGCGGGGGACAGACAGGAGTAAAGTTTTTTGCAGTAATGAAAGGACGACCTTAAGCAATAAACAGAATTAAGAAAAATTTTATTGCACCGTGAATAAAATGCTTGAGTTTGGGGGTTTTGCTTTGTTGACTACTTTTGGGGAGGTTTTTGTCTTTTTGGTTTTGTTTTTGGTTTTGTTTTTGGTTTTTTTTGCTTTTTTAAAATTATTATTAAATAAGGAAATACAGAGGTTAGGGCTCTAAAAGCTAGAAACTTGATTCTGCCCCAGACTCCCCTTTTAGCTTAGAAACCACAACAGGTCAGGTCTCTTCAGGTATATTTTTAGCTGAGCTACAGACCAGCGTTATTCGCTATCCAACTTCTGCTTAATGATAAGGAAGCAGGAGATCAAACTACCTTTTAATCAAGTTTCTTATTATAAACACACACACTGTTTTATCTTCTTCAGAGGACCAAGGATCCTCCCTTTTCTGTTCCAGAGTACTATATCAGGGCTAATTTATAAAATTTATATTATTTATATTTATAAAATTTAGATTACTATTTATTAGGGATTTTTTACAGTATAAGCTGCAAAGTTTTCATTAAAAAATGACATTTCTTCTATTGTTTACAATTTGATGGATTTTTCCTCTGGTTTTAGAAAACCCATAGAAAAAAGGAAGTAAAATCTCTCCTTCTTCCATAGGTAACACACTGTTCATGCAGATGATCTACATGAAATGCTGCTGAGAGAGCCTTTAGTTTCTGCTGCATATTTCAACATGGATGTCTGGCCAATGCTGAATATTTTTAGTGCTACTGGATAAAGGAAAGCAAGGCAAAGCATGTTCTTGACCTCTGCATTCCATTAGTTTTAAATGGACAGCGGCAGAGGAATCTCCAAATACAGTTTATTACCCCCACTCATTAAGATCTCTTGGGTTTCTAGCGTTCATTTGTAGTCCTAAGAATTACGGAAAATTAACAGGCTCTCTATATCTGCCATATCTCTCTCTCTGTGTCTATCTTGATCCCCACGAGGGCAGTGACATTGGTACACATCCACGCAGTTTTAACCTTGCTGTTTGACTCTTGAAACACAGCAGGACTCCTTTGAATTAGGATGTAAGTGCTTTCCTTCAGTATTGTCTCCAACTAAGTTGGAGTTTTCCTGCTGGTTAAAAATCTCCATTTTCCAGGCAGAAGTTTTGTTTACTTTCCTCAGCTCTGTCAACTGATTGCATTCCTTAAGATTTGAAATGGCAGACTACAATTCTGCCGTTGCAGTTCTTACTTGTTCACTGACTTAGTCTGGCTGGATGTTCTTACATTTCTGTTCATCTCTGTGTTAAGAAGTTTATTTTTTTCCTCCTGACTGCAACACAAATTTCTTAGCTGCACATTTCTAGCCTCTATAATCATAGGATTCAAGAATCTTAAGAATATTCTTGTGCAAGATTAGTGTTAGAGAAGCAGTATGCACCAAGGCCTGAGTGAGTTAAGAACCATACTAGGAAAGAATAAAAGATTTCTCTTTTGCGAAGACTTCTCCTAAGCGTGTATAAATGTTTGGCACTCATACTATCCTCTAGCAAGGAGGTCCACTGCTCAGTTATGCCTTTCATAAAGAAGTCTCTGCTTCTTTGGTTTTGACTTGGGTTCTGCTGCTGTTCTTTGATGCCTCCAAGTTCTCGTACTGAATAGGGATCACCTATTCGCTGTCTATTCTGTTTTCTCCATGCTCTTTGTGAATTCAGAAGCCTCTTCTATATACCCCTCCCACTTGTCTGCTTTCTGTTCTGAGTGTGAACGTGGTCATTTCTTGTACTGCAACCATTCCACACCTCCAGTTATCATTTTAGCCTTTCTCGGAGTTTCTGTGTTCTAGTACCTCACTTTTGATCTTTGTTGGAATCGGGGGAATCATAACTGCATATGACGCAAATAATACCAATATTTCTCTAGTGACATAGGAATGTTCTTGTATTTTTCCTGATGAGGAACACAACTGGTGTACTTTCTTGATCGCAGCCATGGTGATGTTTTCATGGAACTCTTGTAAGCTCAATAAGTTGCACCTAAGAGGTAATTTTATGTGTCATTACGATTTCCCCTCCCTCTCTCAATAAATTTATAACAAATGGTAGAAATTACTTTCATCTACCATTTTATTACCCAGTCATTCACTCTTAGAAGATCCGTTTGTAATTATCTACAATCTGCCCCTGTCCTTATTAAAAAAACCCTCATATCATCAGCAAACTTAACTGCACAGCAGTCACGTAGCTGCTTGCCCTCACCGGGTAAGGCAGGCAGCGCAAATCTCTGTAGAATTACAGTGGTGGCCTTTCTCTGCTACAAGGGCTGAATGTATATTCCTCACCTTTTTGCCTCTCTTTTAACCAATTGTTCACGGACAGACCTCGCTTCTTGTGCCTTGGCTTCCTGAAAAGCCACTGTCAATCATTCTGAGTACATCATTTAAGTGATGGATTGCTGCAGCATGTATCAATACATCCAGAAACTCTGAATGACATTTTGGCTTTGAATATCATCAGCTAAGTGCTGCTAAACAGCTGCTTTCACAGTGGTTTGATAATACACTTTCACAAGCATAACAAATGATTCAATACTCTGTTTTTCTGCTTTTTCCTCCTTTAAACACGACACCTTCAAAAAAAAAATTAGAAGTCTGTAAATGCTGGTTTTAATATATTTATGAAGGAATAAGAGTGTATATTTATGTACCTGAAGACAGGCCTGTACCATACCCTACAAATTAAGGTCACAGAGGCAAAGAATTCTGGCATTTTCTGGCTCTTTAGTGCTTCATTTCATATAATTTGAATGTTTCTGCCTCCTCTACCCCTCCCTCACAGTATTATAAAAAGCATTGGGAAAAAATGTTAAATCTTTCACACAGCTGGGGCTGGATGGCAAAGAAGGCAAAGAGGAATCAGGGACCCGACGCTTGCAATGGAAACCCTAGGAAGAAAGGGATCTCCCATCAGTAGTTATATCGGAAGATGATTTTTAAAAGGGAAGAGACCAGGTCTGTTGGGCACACAGATGGGTATGAGGGGAATGAGACTAGTGGGGAGGATGGATGAATCCTACAGAGAAAAGTGTGCAAAAGGGAGAATAAGACTGAGTGAAAAGCCTGGGACAGGACGTTGGGAAAAGATGAGGACAAAGCTAAGCAGAGCGCTGAAAGCCAGTTAGGAAGCAGAAGGGAAGTCTGGGTGTGTTACCTGATGCTAGGTGGCAAGGAAACGAAGAATAAATGTTTAGACGTACGTATTTCCCCTCTACAAACTCTGACTCAGTCTTTCACTAAGCAGCATGACTAGGAGAGGAAAAACGCTGTGATACTTCTGCTACAAGCAAGCATCCATGAAACCTATTAGCAAAGTTTGTCTTGTGCAATACTTTAATAGTTCAAGTGGTATATGCTGCGAATCAGAATATTTCAGTACTTCTGATGGCACGTGCAAGTGTTAGTATGCTTCTATCAAATTTTAAGTTTGTGTTCTAAAATGCAAAAACGTTAGAGCTATTCATCAATTATTTGATGGGGTCACACAAATTACTGTTTCCAGAAATGGCTGAACTGTTTCTGATGAAGTTTATGGCATTGGCATGAGACACAAAGTCAGAATTCAAAACGGTCAGTGTTCAGAAACTGAACAAGCAATTGAAATTATTATCCCACAGCGTGTGGGACAACTGTAAAACCAAGCATAAGTAGATGTTCTGCTTGTAATTTAAACCCACTTGCATGTCAACACTGATCCTGTTGCTATATTAAATTAATTTATCATTAGCAGAAGGGTACATAGTTTTAAAGCATATTTAAAAAATAAGTCTTAACTATATTAAGTACATGCATTGCACTGAAAGGCTCCATTCAGACTAAATGTCATACATTCCTTTTATATGAATAAACCCAGAAAGAATTATATGCAGCACTTTCGCTGTCTGTCTCGATGTTCAGCTGAGCTGAAGAAACATTTTCTCTTACACACACACACACGGCCCACCGCACAGGGTATAGAAAGTAAAAAGCTTCATCAGAATCCCTCTCCCCATTCTGTCCAAGCTAACTCCACTCAAATATTTTCCTTTTAAAAATATTTATAGAGCTTGACCCAAGGAGTGACCTCACTGACTACTTTTTACACTGCCTTGAGATAAACTTGTAAAAAGCACGCGCTCCTACACTGGGACAAACCTCTTGTCCCACTGGTTTATATGAAGTAGGGGTTTTCAGAAAAGTAAAATCCTACTTTGTAAGCCAAACACAAGGTGATGCAAGTGCCAAATCTTTAATCACCATTAGATTATTGTCTCAAATTTCTACTTTGTAAATCCTCACGATAACATGGACAGGACTGATAATCCACCTCCGCAGGTAAAAGGAGTACAAGTACTTTGCTAAGATAAAGGTTAAAAACCTGGCCTTATTGAAAAAGGTTTTCAGATGCCTACAGTGTGAGGATTTTACCCAATGTACTTGCCCTAAATATACATTTAGATCAAGATAACCATCGGGATGAGACCTGATATTTATAACATGTGCACGAGAGCAAAGAACACAGCAACATTTTTTTTCCAGATCTAGTTGTTACACTCAGAATCTTGTTAATGGACAAAGAGGCATGAGGACAATGACTAGGAGAACTAATTATACCCAAAAGCAGAAAAAATCAAAGCATTTCAAATCATCTTTAAAACAGTCTGCTGGCAATTTATTAAAAAAAAAAAAAAGTCCATACCATCTATTCTTAAGACTAAAGGGACATAAATAAATAAAAACTTTCAAAGCAGAAACCACTTTAAATAAAAATGCAGATTTTTATGTCTTCAGTTTCACTTTTCAATTTACAGAATGGAAATTTTTTCTTCGAGAAAAATTTGCTTTGAGATTATAATCTGTCAAAGAACTTTAAAAATAAGGACAGTACATGACCACCTTAGTCTGGCATCACATTTTAGCAGATAAATGCGTTCTTCACTCTTATCCAAGTATGTCTGTTTCTGCTTCATCAGTGTATTTTTGGAAAATGCTTTCCAAGTGCCTGACTATCATGCAATTTTGTGTACTGTTCTCCCTCTCTTCTCAAAATACAGTAAATTCTGCTTTCCACATTGCCTATCCTCCCATCGCCAATTGTGCTATTTCTTCCTCTGGCTGACACCTCTGGAATGCCTATTCAGGATAAGGCAGCAGCGGTTAAAAACGAAACTCACCCTTAGGTACTGAGCCTCCTAAGGAAGGCAGCAGGAGACAGAAGAGCTGGGCATCCAGTACCACAAAAAGGAAACGCACAACACCAGCAGGGCAGAGAGTGTCTTTATGCCTCCTGTGACTGTTACAGGAGAGCAACCACCCACAGCTACAAGACAGAAATAAACACGTTACCCGTATGCTTGACGTTTTTTTTCAAAATCTAAAATACAGTTAGTTATACATCTTAAAAATAAAATGCGGGCAAAATAAACTTTGAGCAACAACGTGATTCACATGCTGTAAGTGTGACTTTTTTTTCATTGTTTTTATTTTAGGAAGAGTTGTTTGGCACACAAACACACCCAATAATGCTTTACAAAAAGCTATTCAAAATGAAAAAGAAACCCTCTTCCTCTCTCCGCTCCACAACTTAAACAAATGCATGCACTGGTGAGGCCGCACCTCGAATCCTGGGTTCAATTTTGGGCCCCTCACGACAAGAAGGACATGGAGGGGCTGGAGCGTGTCCAGAGAAGGGCAACGGAGCTGGGGAAGGGCCTGGAGCACAAGTCTGATGGGGAGCGGCTGAGGGAACTGGGGGTGTTCAGCCTGGAGAAGAGGAGGCTGAGGGGAGACCTCATCGCGCTCTGCAACTGCCTGAAGGGAGGTTGGAGCGAGGGGGGGTCGGTCTCTGCTCCCAAGTAACAGCGATGGGACGAGAGGAAACGACCTCAAGTTGTGCCAAGGGAGGTTTAGGTTGGACATGAGGAGAAATGTCTTTCCTGCAAGAGTGGTCAGGCCTTGGCACAGGCTGCCCAGAGCAGTGGTGGAGTCCCCATCCCTGGAGGGATTTAAAAGACGTGTAGATGAGGCGCTTGGGGACATGGTTTAGTGGGCATGGGGGGGTTGGGTTGACGGTTGGACTCGATGACCTTAGAGGTCTTTTCCAACCTTAGTGATTCTGTGATTCTGCGCCTCCTGACACACCAGCAAGGATTGTTCAACACTGCTGGGAGAATTCACACAGCTCAAGACAAGGCTTATAACTAGAGGTGATTCTCATTAAATGAACTTGTATTTCCAGAAAAAAATTTATGTGCACAGCCCTGTGCAGAATGCATTGCTGCATTCTGTTCTGGTGTTGATGCACCAGCAATGCACCGATAACCACAGGGCTGGGAAGGGCAGCAGAAAGAGATCAGGAGGCAGAGAAAAACCTGACTATATCCATGTGCAGTGCTTCGTATGATGGTGTGTGCATCGCTGCTAAAGGTCTCTGTTAAAACAGACTGCAAGCTGTCACCATCAAACATAAAATTAAAAGGTTATCTTCACCTGCTAGCTCTTGAAATAACAAAATTTCATCATCCAAAGGTTTAATCATAGGCTGAAAGGAAGAAATTACCAGTGACCAAAACAGTTCTGTGCTTTAGCCAGGTAAATTTTGTAGTCCTTGAATACAAATTTGGATAAATAAGAGTGCATCTATTTCTCTTACTGCCTTCTGATAGATGCAGAGTATTTTTCCTGATTTCCCAGAGATTTGCATCCCATATCCTCTAACTCACGTCCTGCAGTTGCTGCTTCCCACCAGCCTGTTCTGCTGCGCTGCAGCAGCGGTTCTGAGCAATACACAAACACTGATGGACCCACGTACATTCAGGACAGACACAGATTTCAGTTCTGCTGCCTTCATATCAGTAGGAGCACTAGTCTAGGGGGAGGGGGAATCTCATTCCTACACAAGCCATGAGAACCACTATGGGGATAGGAATTTTCTATCTTTGACAGCTCTACTCTGCCCATTTTAGCCAAAAGAGTCTAATTTGTCTTGCCTGTCCATCAAGACCTATAATTGTTGTGGTTGTTGATAGTAATTCTCTTTTTTCTCCCTTTGCTGCTGAGATGCAATGAGCTTCACCTTGTTCTTGGGTTAAAAACAAACAACTGGAAAAGCTTAGCTTACATTTTGATGCTACAATTTTTTTCTGCCAGATGCATTGCTTGCTTCCTAAAAAATAAACTCTAAAAAATTACTTAGAAATAGTAAATTAATTAATGCCATGCCAACATCCTCCATCTGGTCTTTTAGGTCTATTTATGATGGCCTTTATCTACAAAATTCTTTATTGTTATTTCCTTCCTTGCTCAATACACAAATTAGGCAGTGCTAGCTCACTCAACATCTGTTTTATTCCTGCCTGACATACAGTCTTGTATTACCTGAACACTAATCAGACTCTGTTCTGATACCCTGTCATCATATTTCATTGCTTCAGAAACCAGCTGAACAGTGAAGAGAAGCATGTACTGATCTCCTACGGTCCTGAATTCCACTCCCCTTACCCACTCCATCACTCTTACCTGACTGTAAGTATGTTTTTCCTCCAGCTCCTAGTCCCTGCATGTCTCTCCATTTTCTCTCAGACTGTAAACCCAGTTTCTGCCCCATTTCATGCCTTTCAACATTTCCTCCACCATGTTATCCAGTCCCACTGCCTCAGAGACCCATCTCTTGTTCTCTGGTCCTTGAAAACAGATGACTCCCTTCTCCATGGAGTCCATATCAGGAGTCCAGCCCTTCTGCTCTCAGTTCTGACACAGTCCTGAAGTCTGCTTGGAGGAATAAGCCAAGAACAGACAGAGACTTTCAAAATTTCAGCTATTCAGTTTCACTAAGGGTGTGCAAATGTTAGTTTGTAACGGCTTAAAGTTTGCATAGCTTATTAAGATTTTCCTGACTTTTTTATCAGACATTGTTGAATTATTTTAAGCTTTCCATGTAACACAACCTAAGGCAGACAACCTGGGTAGGAAATTGTAGTACCTAATTAGTCAAAGCTTAGCAAAATATCAATCATTTAAGGGCATGAGCCCATACTGCGAATGCTGAGCGCTTCAACAAGCAGTTCTCCTTGGCACAGACACAGCACATCCCTAAAGCCTTCTAGAAATCCGGTCAGCTCTCAGATGAAAACAAAATCCATTATCATTCACTTTCAGTGTTTTCTTTTTGTCGGTTTTAAATTAACATGCTTCAAGTTTCCACTTGCGTTTACGCGATAGGACTGAATTAACAGAACACCCCAAATAAACCTAAGATGCAGTTACACCTGCCAGCGTGGTGCCCCCTGTGATATTGTCACACCTGCTACTCCGGTGTAAATTGGGCGCTAGTAAATTAACCCTGTCAGTCACTCCTCGAGACATCAAACATTAATTCCTTACCTATAACGCATTTCAAGAAAAGCTAACTTTTTCATACTGTTGCCTAGCCAAACCAGCTGACGACACTTCTACTTTTACCACCCCTGAAGCATACGTAGAGACCTTTTGCTTTCAGGGCTTGCCTTGCTCAGCTGCAGCAGCCACAAACCTCAGATATTCCACAACAATTGGGTAAAACCCAATTCTTTGATGTACTGGTTACATAAAAACACCAACAAGAGGAAAAGAAAAAACCTTCAAATTGTATGTTTTACAAAGAGGAAGTCAAAGAGGAAAAAATATCGTTTTGCACATGTTACTTTTACATCAGTCAGGATCACGCATGAGAGGTATGCACTGTAGGGCAATAGAGGAAGAGAGAAGAGGTATTTCTCTCTCTGTCTTCCAAGATTGAAGGAAATCTCCACCTTTTTAAAAATTAAACAGCAGCTTAACGTGGTATATGTAACAAACAATCAAACAAAAGCTTCAGGATATATTTTCAAGAAAAGCTAAAGCTAATTTTCTGAATATTAGTTGTAAGAAAAAGGAGGAGAAGCAGCTCTTAGATTTTGGATTTTTCCAAAAATTAAGCATGGCAGTTATTTGTAGTTTCTCTCGTCCTCTCTGTGTTTTTGACTCCGACTGCCTAGAACAGTTCTGCTTCTTGGAAGAAAACAAAACAAAACAAATAACAAAACCCAGAAGACTTACTTAACAATCACATTTGCTAACTAGAGCAACAAAATGCTAGTTTTCCAGATCTGTATCTTTCTCAGTCCTGCATGCCCAGCTTCTACATTTTCTTGAGTATTGCCAAAAAACCCTGAGCAGTACGTATCAACAAGTTACACCCGCGATGGCAACGACAGCAGTACGGGAGGTGCCCGGACTAGAAGTGGGATCTTACAAGAGTAGTTAAGGATCTACTTTCGGACAATTTTGGTAGCTGGTAATACATCAGCAAAGAAAAAAATCTTCGTTGGATTTTTGTCACACAGGTGAACTTGCAAAAAGCAGAAAAAAGCTACATTTTTAATTTAAAACTGAGTGCATTTAGTAAGGTGTGATCAATATGCAATTGATAGAGAGCTTATGCAGATTTATGAAGTCCTTCCGCAGATCAAGGCCACACGCTGATCACAGAGCTTCTGCTCTGTTACTCAGGAATTTTCCCTTCTTTCCTTTGGAAGAGTTACAAACAGCAAGAGCGAGTGCACTGAATAACGCCGTTCCTGGCTGTAGCAGCTGCTGCTGCAGAGCACGGGGATTGTTTCAGTTCAAGTTTGTGTTTACAGAGGTGACTTCTTAAAAAATACCTGAAGTTTTGCATTCTGTTTTGTTGTTGTTACTAGCCCCGATGCTGGCATATATAAAAATGGGACTTTACAAGCACTTGTTTGCACATCTGGATGGTAGTTGTATTAATAAAGAAACTGGTGTTTCCTTGGCTCCAAGAAAGTGTAAACAAAGGAGAATGGAAAAAACAAGTAAGATTAACAGAGGGTTCTTTTAGCACAGACTCATTTTAGCTTTCCTGCAGTATTATAATCCAATGCAGATGTTCATTTGCCTCATTCTTGGCAGCTGTGTTAGATGAACTTCCTCTCCTCTGTAACATTTTCTCAGGGATTTATTATCCCTTTGTTAGTCTGCCCTTAAGTTGCTCATTCTTTTCATGTGACAGTGAAAATCTGAAATGGTGAGAAATCAAGCTAAATATATGAAAGAATTACAAGACAATAATAACACTATGTAAAAGTAAATACAATATTTAGGTAATTAAAGGACAATGATCTCTACTTTTGTTTTATCATTTCTGATAGTGGTAATGGCTCTTATTTATTAAGTCAAAACAAACCAAATAATTATGTAAGAAAATAAGAGAGATGGCACAGTGGTAGTAAACAAGGTTTACATTTAGTGATAAATTTATACAAATGTGCTTTATCAGAATTTTTTTTAAAATAGCCTGATGCATTAAGCTCTCAGATAAATGATTTTTACTCACAGCATGAGTACGTCTGGACAAAGAAGGATGATTAGGGTCTGCTCACCTCTAAATTTCCTGCGTAACACTGAATCCTGACCTATTGCTAAGAAGCAGCTTCTGATAATATGAATATGGAGGTGTCGTGGTTTAACCCCAGCCAGCAGAAAATAAACGCCACGCAGCCGCTCCCCCCTCCCCACCGGTGGAATGAGGGAGAGAATCGGGAAGGGTACACGTAGGAAAGCTCCCGGGTTGAGATAAGAACAGTTTAATAATTCAAATAAAACAGAAGTAGAACAGCAATAATAGCAAATGGGAACAACAACAATAACAGAATATACAAAGCAGACGATGCACAGTGCAACTGCTCACCGACCGCCGACCACGTGTCCCGAACTGGGGAACGAGTCCCCCCCACACCTGGTTTTATACTGAGCATGATGTCACATGGTATAGAACACCCCATTGGCCAGCTGGGTGCTCCCCCCGCCCTGGTGCAGGCATCACCCAGCAACAGCCAAAGCATCAATGGGCCATTAATGCTCCTTCAAAACCCAGCCCAGCCCAGTCCCGAGCTGTGGGGAGGAAAGTTAACCCTGTCCAGCCGGAGCCAGGACAGGAGGAAAAGCCAGTACTGTCAAGTTCTTTAGCATTCGAGTTGTTCTTCTTTTAATTTAAAACCTTCCCTTCGGTTTGAAGCAAAAACAGAGGCAGACTGTCAGGGCCTTGAGTGCACCAATAGGCATTAATTGCTCTAAGCAGCCTCATCAAGGACCTCCGCTCACACTCTGCCTGTTGTGCCAGGAACTCTATCGCAGATCGGGCCTGGGGTTCAGTCTCGGAGGTATGTTGCCTACCTGCGGTCCTGGCTCTGGTACTACCTCCTGGGTGGGCTTTGGACCTTTGTGGCAGTTCGCTTGTCTCCTGGGCGGACTCAGGAACTGCACTGTAGCCTTATCTCCAGCCCTGGCCCTGCTTCTGACTGGGCTCCCTCAATGGACCCTGGATCTGAGTGATTGCTTTGCCTTGCCTGGGACTGTCAACGGACCTGGCTACTAGCCCCCTGCCCGGCTTGCCCAGCTCCGTGCTGTGGGACAGCACCCTGGTCAGCCAGGTTCTACCTCTGCTGCCACCACTCAGCTCCTGGCTCACCTTCCCTCCCAGAGCAGCCGGTCCTAGCTCTGCGACACAGGCTCCAAAAAGCCTGTGCTGTCGTATCGCGATTCGATCTGTCTCCATTAGTGCTAGCTGAGAATGTGTCAAAGTGCTATGAAAAAAATGCAGATATTTTAGGAAAATGCCTATTTTGATCAAATTCTGTTGGAGGAATATAGTTAGGAATAGTTAATTCTCCTTACTCTAAAACCGCTTTAATCACATCTTTTTCAAAAAGAATTCACAAAGGTTTTTTTAAAAGCTTTGATTTTATAAAACTTGAAAAGAAAACACTTTACATAAAGGAAGTAGTAACAATAATCTCTATTTTAGCAATTTTTCTTGAAAATACTAACTTAAGTCCTGAAGCCCAGAATCCCATCTATTCCTTTTAAGTGACTGGAAAAAAATGTACTTCCCATCATGACTGTTCTAGGGGTTTAATAACATGAATATCTGTATCTGTCAGGGGTTGCCAAATCCGGTAGCCTGAGAGAGGTGAGGCTGCGGAAGCGCCATTTCCCCAGGTCCTGCCTGTCGTGAGGCCGAGCGTGCATTCCCGATAGGCACACAAACATATGTAATATATAAGTACACATGGCTGGCCACACAGATTAACACAGACAGAAAACCCAGCACTCGCACAAAAATAAACAGCACCATCCTGTTCCCCCCTGTGACTGATCAGGATGGAAGCCCATTAGTGGGTCGAGATATACACGTAATGTGTTCCCCTCCTTAGACACTGGCCCCTGGATTCCCTTGTCTCTCCAGTTGCTGGTGCCTGGACATAAAATCCCCCAGGATCCACAGTCCCGCTCCAGTTGCTGGTACTCAGACTTACACACGTGCTCACGTGCTCGCTATGGATCCGTCCATTAACTGGCCTTAAACACGCAGCCTATCCAGCTGCTCTCCCGTTGATCCCCTGGTCTTCCAGTTGCCTCGCACATAGAGACACACCGTTCTTTCTGGCAGCTGGTCCAGACCCACGGCCCTACCGATAACCAGCCCCAGGCCCTGTGTTCTCTCCAGTAGCTGGGCTGAGCCTCCTGCTCCCTCCAGCAGCCAACTCACACAGCCTCTGGTCTCTCCAGTATACAGCTCAGACTTGTGGACCCCACTCCAGTTGCTGACTCTCAAACCTCCATACACATGTATCCACACAGAATAGAGAGTCCCTTGACCCAGGAAATGGTCGGAAATTGAGTTTAATTAGAAGACACGCCAGACTGCGCTGACCAGGAACAAGGCATGGCCAGCCATCTGTTTACACATGACCAGTCCCTTTTTTCCCCTTATCCACCTATTTTCCCATGCTTGTTTCTCCCCAAACTGTTGTAATCCCCCCCCACCATTCTCCACCTTTAGTTCTTCCCCTAAGCAATCCCAAGACGCTTCTGCCCAGCATCCCATCCTGAGTCCCACACTGCTGTAGGCAGTGACCTCCTCCTCTGCCCGTCAGATGGTCCTGAGAGCCTCTCTCCTTGACTCGCGATGATGGGTTTCATGTCCTGACGGTGGGCTGCACACTATCCTGTGACGCCCTGGGAGTAGCTGTGGCCAAGGTGCTCTATTCCCCCTGATTTGGTGGTTGGGGTTCCTCTGCCTGTCAGGACTCAGTACTCTAGCTTACCTACCAGATCACTTTGACCTTCCCAGGTAATTTTCTTGGAGAGGTGATTACTTGTGTTAAATTTGGTTCTGAGCTACAGGCATGCTGACATACCAGCACGTGTTATTTGGCCAGATGATCTCTGCGTGTTGGATTGCCTGCAGGCTGGAAGTGCTCACTGCCTTTCCCTCACTGTAGGCATGAATTTAGGATCCTTTCATCCAGTTCTCACAAAACTCGGAGCAACATCTTTGAAAGTCTATGCTTCTCCATCAAGCTTGGCTGAAATCACCTAAGTAAGTCATAACTCATTGGCACACGGATAGAAGAAAAGGTGTGGATAGAGGGAGTATTTCTATCAGAGGATAGAAGGAAGGCGTGGTGTGGAGAAGAGAAAAATCAGGTAGTTGGGCAAAGAGAAAGTACAACGCATAAGCTCCACCTTCTTAGAAAAAAATGGTTAAGAGCGTAAGGCATCCAGCTACTTCAGATCTGTGTGTAGAATCATTAGCCAGCAGCTGAGAAACTGAGAGGGAGACATCAGCCTGGGGGTGCAGGGAAAGCTTCTAGCGAATGCAGCTAAGAATCAGTGCCTGGGACACAGGGGAGGACAGAACAGCAGTAAGAAGGATTTGCCTGAGCGATACGGTGACCGAAAGTAAAGGAAAACCGAGTGAGCAATATAGTGACCCACACTGCTCCCTCCTAGCCACTTGCCATTAAATAAATCAGGTCTTTTATCTCTTGCTGCCTGTCTGTGAAAAGTGTAGAAAACTAATCTGCTTGAGGCCCTACTTGTACCAAATGGTTGAAACAAGCCAACAAACTAGCTAAAAATACAGAAAGGATGCGGATGCGGAGACACACATAACATGACACACATGCTAAGGCAGGAGGATTGCATAAGCCTCATTTCCTTTGGAGATTCTGGGATATATCTGGAACGTATTAAAGGATTTGATCCTGATTTTTAAAAAAATCTTAATTGCAACATTATTTCACAAAATAATAACCAGCAACACATTTGGCTCTTTGCTACTCGCTAGAATACAGTGTTCTATGTCTTTGAAAGATCAGGAGGAGAACAGAAAGAGAGAGAAACCAGGTTTTATATACCCATTCCTCAGTATCTTATAATTAACAAATATGGCTATCTGAAACTCAAGACTGTGCCCCAGCACACCAGTATTTTGAGACTGTCTTCACAATCTCAAGATTTTCGATTACGCCACAGCAGTAGCTGTTACAGTTGCCAGGACTTCCGATACCAGAACTATCAAAGTACAGGCAAGTGAAAGAAACATTGATTTTTTTAATGACTCCATGAGTAGTTGCCATTGTCTCTGTAACGGCATTGGGCAGTGCTTCACCTTGATTCCTCAATAATTAAGACACACATTTATCCTCAAACTCCCTATCTTGGGTGACATTTTCCTCACATATGTTATCTGTATGAGAAATCCGACTTCTGACAGTTCTCTTATTTTTGTCCCATCTTCTCGACATGACTCACTGAGCATCAGCTTCCTTCCTTGAAACATTTGGATAGAAGAGAATGCTCTTGAAGGCCATTTCGTCCCCAGTTTGGTGTCTGCTGTTGTGTCAGACACATGGCCAGCTAACCTGCTTTGTAGAGCAGCTAAGTTTCAGCAACCTGAAGTATCCTGAGCAAAATTCAGGTGAATTCTCCACTCTGCACTATCACTATGTCTCGGAGAAGCCAAAGGGGTTAGCTCTGGATTAGTTCTCAGTTTATTCCATGCAAGTTTCAGGATCATATCCAAACAAGCCATGAAGACAATTTTGAAACTCAGTTATTACTCTGTTTTATGTACAGCAGCTAGAATAGACAATATTTTCCTGATAACTGCTAGAAGCAAAAGGAGAAAAAAAAAAAGGTTCATCTGGAAAGGAAATCAGAGATATTTTGTGGTTCTTTTGTGGGACTGGATTGTTCCATTGTCACAAGTGCTGATGTTTCCCTCTTCTCCTCAGTTCTGCAAAAAAGGGATCTTTGCAGGACCACTAAGGCAAAAGGAACTGGAACGTTTTAGTCTGACTATAATAAAACACAGACAGCTAAATATTAGTCACATAACTTTCCAAAAAATTACCAATACTGTTAGTACCATAATCTAAGCCTAAAAACATACGAGATTTTAAAAAAATAATTAATTAGGAATCCTTTTTATTTTTCTTCTCCTCAACTGAGTCTGAAATGAGAAATTTGACATTTTCTTAGAGCTTTTCTCCCAAAATATTGTAAATTATTATTTTTTAAATTATATGACTTCAGGAATTGTGACATTAAGAAATACCTGTATAAATAGTATAAGTATTGCAAGAACTGTAAATTGTAGTTGGCAATACAAACTAACACAAAAGCGAAGGATAACAAAAGTGTCACCCTGTATGAAGGGACCGTGGATCTGAGAGGCACAGACTTGGACGATAGCTTGGAAAAAGAGTTTTCTTTGTTCTTTGAGAATAAGATACGTTCCTACTCCACATTCCTTACTTAGAGATATCTTAACTCACCTGGCATCACCCAAGAAAAAGTCAACTGTGACTAGCGTATTTGGTGCACTCATACTGCAAATTCTGCAGGGTTTTTATAGACTTCTGAAGAGATATATACGGAGAATTTATCTTTATGCCTATAAAATGCACTATTTCTCTAAAAGATCTGAGCCATAACATTTTTCCACAGAAGACGTGGGTTTTTTCTTGGTTATCTTTCACATATCATTTGATGTCAGCATGTGTCACCAAGCTAAAAACCATTGATTGAAAGTATATAAAATATAACTGGAGCTTTTTCTTAAAGGGTGATGAGACATGTAAGTGTCCAGATCTATGCTTATTGCAAGCACAAAAAACATTTGAAAACTATGAAATGCACTAAAAGAGCCCTTTTCTCAAAAACCACTTCCCATCTGAAATATCTGGATTATTCAAATCGATGTTGCAGAAGAAATTAATGTCTGAATTTCAAACTTATGCATTCAAATTATTTCTATTTTTGAATGAGTAAAAAAATGAAGAATCAAATGTTGACTCACCTATGAGGGCTGAAGTATCTTACAAACTGATCTTTTTGCTTACTTCAGGAGACTCGGGTAGTCTGACATTGTAAAAACTCTGGAACATTCTGCAGAAGTGTGACATATTTGTAATTAAAGTATTCAACATTGCTGTTGCAAATGCCATGCTGCTTAAAGATGGAAAAATTGCTGAGAGATATTTTGCTTGACATCCTCTACAACTTTAGTGAGGAAGAAACCATGACAGAACATGGGAGAAATTACATGATTGGATATGAAATGCTTCCTAAACAGTTGGTGTCAGCAGTACCTGATAAAATTCATGAGGGAGGGAAAGGTCATTTTTTTATGCAAACAGACTCTATTTTTCTCAGTCATTGCTTTCCAAACAGATTATGAAATCATAAATGCACATAAACACCATTAACTAATAGAATGTTCTACATAACTTTCTCAAAAGGCTCGTTTAACGTTGGATAATAATGTTAAGTATTTTGCTTTTAATATTATTCTGCCAAGCAAGTCTTATGAAACAACCAGAGATGCAACTTGTTCCTAACTTGTTAGGAACGACAATTTCATCAGTATTTTGGAGATAAGGGACATACGCTCTTTTCAGGTAAAATCTATTAACATTCCATCCTGCTTTTTTAACATCTTATTAACTTTATGCTAGTGTAAAACTGGTGGCCTTACACTCTAATATCATGCTGCCACAGAAAGTGTAGCATTTTTCCTTTCTCTGAGAACTTCAGGTGACGGACAGAGGTTCCCTAAAGCTCTGAAAGCACTTTCAAAGAAGGAAGTTGACCAGTACGGGCCAGTCTTGATTGGCACGTATGCAACATTTTGAGACATTTATCTTAAAAACAGCTAAGCAGACAGTTGGAGTGAGTACAACTATTACATTCTTCTTGGAAAAAGAAGGGGTAAACCAAATGGTTGGTACATTGGTCTTCGTGTCTCAGAACCGTTGCCATTGCTTGATCAAGGTGGATCCTGACTATTTATAGCAATTGGTAGCCATAGATGAAGGAATCAGGGGCAAAAGAAGACTTGAGAAAAATCTAGTCAAGCTATTTTTGGCTAAGGTTCCGTGTGGATCATGTATGTCACCAATAGCTTCCTAGAAGAATTCAGAAGTTCCTGAGGCTGCTTGGAGTGGTGGCCCAGAAGAGCAATAGCAGACCACTCGTCTGGAGATAGGACCAAAAGCACTGATGTTAACCACTGGCAGCGGACACAGGGAAAACAGATGGAAATTATTGTGGCTGCGAGGAAACTTGGACTGCTGAGGGGAAAAAACTGCCATATCCCTCTGAATCATAGGATTACAGGATAATACAGGTTGGAAAGGATCTCAGGGATTCATCTAATCCAACTTCCTGCTCAAAGAAGCATCAGCTAGACCACATTATTCAGGGCTTTATTCATTCTGATCATGAAACTGCCATGGTTGGAGAATGCATAGCCTCTCTGTGCAAGCTGTTCCAATGTTTGACTGTCCTCATGGTGAAAATGTTTCTCCTTATATCCAGTGGGAACCTCTCTTGTGTCAACTTAATGCCCATTGCCACTCGTCTTCCAACCATGCACCACTATGAAGAGCCTAGCTCCACATTCTTGATGATCACTGTCTAGGTATTGGAAGGCTGCTATTAGGTTTCCCAGAAGTTTTCTCTTCTCCAGGCTGAAGATGACCATTTCTCTCAGCCTCTCCTTGTAGGGCACGCACTCCAGCCCTTGTCTGTCCTGTTGGCCATCTTATGAATTCACTCTAATTTATTGATATCTTTCTTGTAACATAGGGCCCAAAACTGCATGCAGTATTCTACATCTGGTCTAACAAGTGCTGAATAAAAGAGAATAATCATTTCCCTAGACCTTCTAGCCTGTAGCCAGTGTTCCTGTTAATACAGAAACAACCCAGGATACCATTGTCCTTCTTTGCTGCTAGGGCACACTGCTGGCTCACGTTCAGCTTGCTGTCCACCAGGCCCCCTAGGTTCTTCTCAGCAGAGCTGCCCCTAGCCCGTCTGTCCCCAGCCTGTATCATTGCACAGGGTTCTTCCTTCCCACGTACAGGACTTTGCATTTGTCTTTGTTGAGTTTCATAATGTTCCTGTTGGCTCATTCCTCATCAAGAAATTATCACTGACACCCTCCAGAAATCTTCACTGCTCACTTCTTATCATGTTGCACTTCCAGCAGGTGTCAGGGAGGTTAAATTACCTCCTAAGACTGAGGGTCTGTGATCCAGACGCTTCCTCGAGTTGTTTAAAGAAAGCTTCAACCAGTTCCTCACTCTGATCATTTGGTGTGTAACAAACTCCCACCATAATGGCACCCTTAGCATCCCTCTCCTGTGGTCCTGACTCGCAAGCTCTCAACCAGACTGTCATCTGTCTTACAGAAGCTCCTTCACATGGACAACGACCCTCCCTGTCCTTCCTGACTGTCTTCTGCAATTAGCTTGTATTGATCCACTGCAGCATTTCAGCCTTGTGAGCATTCCACCATGTGTCAGTCATTGAGATGATACTGCAGTTCTGTGACCACACATGGAGCTCTAGTTCCTCCTTCTTGTTTCCCAGGCTGTGTGCATTTGTGTACAGGCACTTGAGAAGAAGACAACAGAGTGGAAGGGGGTCCATCTCCAGATGTCTCTTGTATCAGATGTATCAATGAATTGCAAAATCAAAAAGAAGTCAATCTCCTTTTTGTCTTCCCTGATGCAGCCCAATCTGCGAACCTCCTCCTGCAGCTTTTTACCTTGGTCTCACAGCTTCTCAACCAACACACACCTCCTGCAGGGAAGGACACTGACTCTGCCTGTCCCAGCTCCAGAGAAAAGCCACAGGCACACTCCCTGCAGCCTCAGATCTGGAGGGGTTGCATCCTTTCTCTGGAGCTCCGTCTGGGTTGAAGCTATTGAGGTACCAGGACTCAAACCTGGACACAAACTCCATTGGGTGCTGGGTACTGTGCCTTGTGGCACATCTCCACCATTGTTGAACACTTATCCACTGTCTTCATCGGACAGCCCTCTTCTGCATAAGCTGCTGCAAAAACTATTGCTTCTGGGAGATGACCTCTAGATCTTGCAGTTAGATCAAAGCATATTTCATAAGGAATGGTTGACAGAAGCAATTAGAAATGGCTAGAGTTTGTTACCAGCAAGTATCTCTAGACTTGAGCAGGCACCCTGAAGAAAAAGAGCTCCTAGAAGTTCTCTGAAGATCCCAAGTGTTCCCACAAGATCTAGGACATCTACAAGCACAGTGAGGAAACTGCTTCATAGATTGCTACATCTGTCAGCTCCCTCTATTTTTTGTACTCCTATAGGCCTGATTCCTCTCTCTGCCATCTGAAACGTCACTGATTTTCTCTGACTTTATTAAAATTAGGCTGTTTCTACAGGGTAATTCCTCTCTGACATATCTGCATGAAGCAGGAAAACAGGTGGAGCAGAAAAATACTTTGAATGCAGAATATGGTTTAGACCTATGCAGCAGAAGACAAAGGCCAAAAGTATGAGATCAAGGCTGACAGTGCATGGCATTACATGGTTATGCTCGAAATACAGCTTCCTTTGTAGACAATGACTGATCCAGGATTCATGCAACCAACACGTAGTTTGAATGTATTATAAGCAATGCCTGCAATCACTCAAATGAAAATATTTGACAAGAGTGGTTGGGGCTGGCTTAGTTTCAAGTCCATTCCACTGCTGAATATAAACCAGGCTTAAACAGGTTTAGGAGTGCCTACGTAATGATGTTTAGAATTTTACTAAAAATATTTTTTACAAACATATTGTTTGGAACTAATGTGAATGTTTGTCTAGAGTAAGACTCATTTATTATTCCAATATTTATATGTTTCTACATTCTTTGGTCTTCAACGCTAACAGGACCTGAGAGGGATGCATGATGCTTTCCAGGATAGAGAAATTACTGTCAGTACTTACTTTCCTTTTTTCTTTTTTTGCTTCTGCAGTTAAGAAGAATTCAGATTCTTAAGAAATTCCTTACATTTTATGAAACTGTTGTTCCACAGCATCTAGAAAGCCATCTTTGTAGGTGAAATTTTAGATCTTGAAAATTTAAGGTGTCTGAGAGCACTTGCTGAAAAGCAAAGGGTGACAGGAAAAACTTGGAAAATTTTATCATATATAAAATAAAAACTTTAATCTGCTCTACCCAAAATCCCATGACACATTCCAAATACTGCACCTGCAAACAAATTAGTCATTTTACTCATAATATAGAAAATGTACAAGTAATTAATTGTTGGAATAAAAATCTATATGCAATCTTACCTGGGGAATTTTTACTATTCTCTCCAGAATACTAAATTGGGATGAGTATTTGTTTTTTACACTTGTATCTGATTCTTAAAGTATCAACCAAAGTAGGGGAACTCTTCAATCTGATTTCCTGTCAGTGGAAGAGTATTTCCCAAAATACATTTGTGAGACAGGCTTTTTGGACAGTTTTAACTGTACCAAAAATAAACTTTGCATTGCTTGTTCCACAGTCTGATACCCATTAGCTGTGCCTCCCACCTCTTCATTATTGAAAGCCTTGCTTCAAATAACCAAAACCATTACACTTTGTCTAAAACCAGCGAGCAAAAATTTTCTAGAGAAATTAAGGTCTCCACATATAGTTGCCTTGTTACTCCACGGGGCAATGTGGGAGCACCACAGAAGAGAAATATGGCTCAAGTGGCTCTTAATTTTTTTTGGCTGTTAAACAAGATTAGCACACAGATGTGTATAAAATATGTGGTTCATACCTCAGAAGTAGGTATTTAGAATCCTGATAAACTTCTAGTTTCATTAAAATAAGAGGAGAAGCTAAATTAACTTTATGAAGCCTTCTGCAGGAAATAAGTCCTGTGCTGGCAGAGAAATCACGTACTTTCCACTCACAAGAAAATGGTTGTCTGCTTTCAATACAGCTTTTATTTTTGGTTAAGGAAAATAATAGCAAAAATATTCATACAGTTTAATGAGCACACATCCTGAAGGCAGGGCTGGTATCCTGGGAAAAACCAAGCTGTCCCATTGCTTCTCCCCATTGCCCCAAAACATTTCCTGCCCACTACCACCACCTACACTAGCAGCCCCACTGAGATTTGGGATCAGGGGTTGTACTAAGCCAGCAGGAAGACTGATCCAACAAAAAACATGCAGTTTTCCAAAGACTTGGGCAACTGAAGACTCAGAGCAAGATCAGAGTCAGGTGGAAGGTACGTACAGGAGTTCACAGCCAGGGGCAGCAGATGGGCAGGACCATGACGGTCATTGGCTTCAACTGCTGTGAAGCCAAAGCCTAGAAATAAGGTTTTCCAGCAGTACAATTCTGTCCGTGCTCTTTCATCAGCTCTCACACTCATCTCACTTTTGTCAGCTCACTAAACTGGCAAAGAGTTATTCCCTCCATTTCTGCTGCACTAGTTTTCTACCAAGTAAATAATGTTTGGTTTACTGCATGAATGTTGGGAACCAGGGTCAGGAAGAGAAATTTGTATGGATGTACAGCCAGAAGCAACAGGAGAAGGAGGGAAAGACCACCTGCTTTCTTTACTTTAACCAGTTTTGGACACCACAACAAACAAGCCCATCATGCCATAAAAGTCTTCCCCAACATGTGAGACAAAATGAAGAAAACAACACAAAATGTATTCAAATTTAAGCAGATTCTTCCAAGCTAGTACTCCATCTTGCACTGCATATTTATAAAATCAATAACTACAGTAAAAGGAGCAGTGAACTGTCAATCATTTTTTCTTGTCCAGTAAATCTACTCATTCTATTTGATTAGTGCAATAGATTTCACCTAGAATTACTCAAAAGACTAGTTGTTTATCACCAGCAGGAAATACTCCATTTTGTATCTTTCTTTCCTTAACTTAATTTGCAGACACAGTTTTACTTGTGTACTCTTTTCCTGTATACAGTGAAATACTGATTCTGCTAGGTATAGGGATCACAACTGATCTGTAGAGTGACCTTATCCCTAATTATACTTCTGATTTCAGACTGTTTTAGTTAAGACTTTACTATTGGATTTGTATTAGCTGTTGTGAAAACAATTTGTTCATTTAATAATGGCATTTATATTTAAGAAACAGATTATTCTGGTTTTGATGTGGGACATTTAGGCAAATTGTATTGCTTTCACAGTAATATATATATTTCTAAGACAAAATTCTGACAGCTTAAAGCCATATGCTGCCGTATCATTTTATGACAGATTTAGTGGAATGGAATCAGTCAAGAATCCCACTGTCTTCTTCAGATCCTAAACAGCTTGAGAAACCCCTGGATTTCCTGGGCCAGGAGGCATAAATTCCTGACAGAGATGAAGGGAGTGGAATAACCAGGCAAATTGGGATACAACCTGGACAATGTGACAAATGATGCTCCTGCATTCCTGGAGTTCTGGGAGGAACTGATAAGCCAGGTACACTTGCAATGTTTCATACATCCTGAGTATCACTCACACATTTCTGGTGGGTTTTATTAATTTAAAGAATTAATAAGAATTTTATACATTTAAAGAAATCTAGCTTTCCAACAAGTGAGAATGAGGAATGAGCTACAAAACAAGAATTTGAAAAGCTGTAGCTTTCAACTCAGTTACTGACTGAATTTAATATTTCTGCACTCTCGATTCAGGAGCAGGGGTGTTGCAGCCTTGCAATTTAGCCCTAAATTGCACAGGTGGGAGCCAAATGTCCAAAAGTGCGACCCACGAAAGCCCATGTACTAAGTACGAAACTACCCAGGCATGAAAAACTCTAGACCACAGAGGTTCACTCAGTTCAGACAAAGATGGTTTTCAACTTCTCTGCAGTGAAGTTAAAATTGATTTTGCTACCACTCGAAGGATGAAGACACACAGGAAAGTTAAGCTTGCTATAAGAAAGACTGTAAGAAGTACGAGAGCATAGTTAGGATGGAGAGCAGGGCTGAGAGGGTCTGGACTGTCCATCTTCCTGATAATGGTGCCAGTAGAGGGATGGGAGGAGTTGTCCAACAATTGCTGCCTCTGGCAGTTGCTTCTTTCCTCTCTCAGTAGTAGTGCAGCTCCTTCATCACACAACCCAAGTCTTCCCTCAACAGTAGCACCCAGACTGCCAGAGACAAAGCAGACAGTGAGGTCTTGGCCCTTTCTTCTCTTCCAGTCCACTACCACAGATGACTTTATGACTGATACCTGTCTAGAGCGGGCACTGAAATCAGGGACTTGAGCCTCCGTCATCCCAGCCCACAACGTTGGCTGTTCTTTGATGTTTTTCAGCTACCTCTTGACCAGAACCACACTGGAACTGGAAAACTTCAGGTAAAAACACTTCTGTGTATTTTAAAAAAACACTTCTAAAAAAAGTATTTTTGCAAAGCGATAATTTGACAAAGTGATTGATTTTTAACAAAAAATATTTAGGTGAAATAGTTCTGACCAGATGTACTTAGTGATAATAAAAAAGTTTGCCTGAATAAAAGCAGTATCTGTCTCAGGAATGTGTCTATCTGCACAGAGGATAGAAGATGTGGGAAGCCTGAGGAAGTTTTCAAACTTTGCCTTTTGCTTCCTCAGAATCATAGAATCACAGAATCACAGAATCACTAAGGTTGGAAAAGACCTCTAAAATCATCGCGTCCAACCGTCAACCCAACCCCCCCATGCCCACTAAACCATGTCCCCAAGCGCCTCATCTACACGTCTTTTAAATCCCTCCAGGGATGGGGACTCCACCACTGCCCTGGGCAGCCTGTGCCCAGGCCTGACCACTCTGTCAGGAAAGAAATTTCTCCTCACGTCCAACCTAAACCTCCCCTGGCACAACTTGAGGCCTTCTCAAAAAGGTAATGAACACCCTCATTCAGGCTGAATGCTCAAGAAAATTATCAGTTTTCCTCTGCTTTTTTCACCTTTTAAACCTTGGTACAAACTGCACTGTGTTTTAGTCCGAATTACAAGGTGTTCCCAACCAATGTGCTTTGTTGATTTTGAAAGAGATTAATGTGACCGGTCACACCTTCACAGCTCACTATCGCGGTGTGTAGTCTCTGACAGAATGAGGAAAGATCTCTAAGAAATCAAATAGGTTACAGCAGGTANGGTCAGGCCTTGGCCCAGGCTGCCCAGGGCAGTGGTGGAGTCCCCATCCCTGGAGGGATTTAAAAGACGTGTAGATGAGGCGCTTGGGGACATGGTTTAGTGGGCATGGGGGGGTTGGGTTGACGGTTGGACTCGATGACCTTAGAGGTCTTTTCCAACCTTAGTGATTCTGTGATTCTGTGATTCTAGGTGCAAATAGGAACAGCAGGCTGTTCTCCCCGAGCTCACGCTGAGGCACAGGAGCAAAGCAGTGCGCGAGAGCTGCTTGCCTGCCGATAAACAGAAAGTTTCTTTCACTAGAGCTGATGCCTCACATTTCCTTGATATGAATATTAAGAGTATAGGAATTTACTTACCATAATGCAGACGTCAGTACTGGCTCCTTTGCATAAACACCACATGTGCAGCTGTACTAAATATGGCAACAGTGCACAGAGTAGAGCAGTTTTATTTCCTTGCTCAGTACAATGTGTTACCCATGTGTAAATTACATACAGTCAATATACCTATGTATAATATAATGCATAATTTATTACAACTATCATATAGTATATGATATTATGTAATTAATAATTAAGATAAGCTGATCGTATTAAATAATTATACATATGCATTCACACCCGTGTATACTGCATATTAATTAAAGATTTGTTCGTACAGGTGTTTGTCATCAGAAAAATCCAGGCCTATGAGTCAGAGTCATTCAGTCAAGAAATGCAATGATAAAATCACAGGCGTGTGGGCTAAAAGAAAAGTGAATCTTATAGACTCACTCTTCCTGCGGATCTACAGAAGCAATATTCTACAGCTGAAGTTCTGATAGAGCATCCAGTTATTCTGTCATTTCTCAGTGGCTTGATATAGTTTCAGGATCTGAATTTCTAAGACAAACCTCAACAGGAAAACCAGATGTTGTTTCTTATCTCAGTAGCAGTCTTTATATTCTAACGGAATGTGAGCACAAACCTACCTGTAATTTTTTTGCAAGAAGTGAGAAAATCCTCACAAGCAGATTGATACTGTTGAATATATTCATTATTACTAATAAATACACCAATTAAACTGATAACAATATGCCTGCACCTTACTGCTGTCATACTCCAGTCAGACAAAGTTTTAATATATGAAAAAATATATCTAACTCAATGTTAGAGTCAGATTTCATGTTGAAATAAGTAATAGCCAACTATGGATTTTCTTTGCATAGAGACAGGGAGGACATTTTAAACTCTGTCCAGGCTTACCCTGGAGAAAAACTGTTCTCTTTTCATGACTAAGAAAAAGAAGTTCCAAAAAAGCAGATGAGTGCAAAAATAAAAATCAAAATATACAAGATTTCTTTAAGACAAGGACTTCTCGTTAAGAAATGCAGTCAGAAAAGGACACTAGTCAGAGTCTGCTCAGGTAGCACAGAGACGACATGCTAAGGAAGAAGCCTCTCCTCCATCTGTGTTCCATAGAAGAGTGAAATAAAACTGTTTTTCCTGCAGGGAGGTGAGTACAGAATGCATCTCCTAATTTCCTTCAGGGGCACAAAATCTGAATGTGATAGAGCCTTGAGACCCATGCCTGTGTGTCTGCTGTGTGAATCTCACCAGTCTCAGCTTTGGCAGGACCAGCATATTTCAGTGTTAGCTGCAAGAAACTGGCCCAGGGCTGCTCATCTGTACGCATGAGAGCGAGCAAATGCAGCAGGTAGTGGGACTGATTGCTTCAAAAATTCTGTTCTTTGGAGATATTCCATAAGCAATCTGATCTACGTTGGTCCTGTCTTGAGCAAGAGGTTGGACCAGATGACATCCAGAAATCCTTTCCAGTATAAATTCTTGGAAGGGTCTATGATTCCACAGGGGCTTTTGGTGGGGAGGAGGACTGTAAGGACCTATTCACTCTCTCAACTTGCAGTTCTGGGGTATGAGCAGAGAGAATCTCTCAGCAGGAGACCAATACCAAGCCTGCCTTTTACGTGCGCCTCAGGAGATGTCCATTTGGATCAAGCAACTGTCCTTGTAAAGCCCATCCCACAACCAGAAAGAGACTGACATTTGCTGGGAAGAATACTTTGCATTTTTGGAATGAGATAAATACAGAAACCAGACTGAGATGTGTGTAGGCTGGACTGTTACAGGCATCAGCAGATGGAAGGAGAAGCTGGGTAGATGGCATATGACGTATGGGTAGGAGGGATGGTGATGGGCGGCCCAGGCCCATGCCTATGAGGCACAATGGTCAAGACTGTGTTCAAGACATCAGCGTACGGACCAGGCTAGATAACGTAGAGCTCAAGGATGAGACAGCTCTCCATGGCTTATATCGGACCTTGCCCCTTTGCAAAGTGTTGATCTAGCAAAGTTAAACCTGGGGTGTGGAAGTACTAGCTTGGAAGTCTGGGAATATATGTAAAGACAACTCCACCTAAAGACAACATTGGGTTTTTTTCTACTTGTGTACTCATGCATTCATAATTCTGGTACACTTGTTGAAAGACCCGAAGCAGTTGAGGTTATCTTCCACTGGTTGGCATCAGAGAGGGTGACGGGGGCACGTCCAAACAGGCTTCACCTCTCTGCGTGAATAAAAACTCCCAATGAACACAGTGCCATCAGGCAGGTGTGTGAATAGGACACTGGCCAAGAAATCATGCTGTGATTAATTAGTGCCATCCTGATTGTGACATTACTGGGTGCTAGGCAGATTTGAGTCGTCTGACAAGCCTAAGGTAGCTACTGTAGTGGCCAGGCCAAGATTTCCTCTTGCCGTTGCACCCCTTCCCCCAGAGCGGTTTTTGTAACACCCCAGATGTGTTTGAAAGCATGGGCATTACAGAGATATGAAGGTTGATCTCAAGGGCACCCACACAAATGCTGCCTCAATACACTTTAGATAAAGCTTAATTAGGTTGCTCAAAGCTAATAGTCAGTAGCAAGGCCAGGCATAGACTATTCTAAAGTTAGGAATGATCTGGCTCAAGCACGTCAGTCACATTTTCTGATTTTCTTTTTGTGAAAATCCTTAGTATTAGGCTGAAGAAAGCTGGAAAAAAATAATGTAATAAGCCCTGTGCAAACATCCACACTTAAGCGTCCCATTTTATTTCAGTAACTCAAAAAAAATTTTCAAATATTATAAAATGCAACTTAGTTAATCACTTCAGTAAATGCATGCTGAGCACTCCAGCCTCCCAGTTAACAAATGTGGATGATTAAAAAGAGGAAAAGTAAGAGAGCATCCATACACACTACATATTACGCTGTTACAAGTATTGAATGCAAACTAAAGAACAATGCTGACCAAAATGGTAGAAGAAGAACAAAGCTAACAAAGGGGAAAAAAAATAGTATTTACAGGCTAAAGAACTATATTTTCTACAGAGTGAATCCCACAGGCACCTTCAGAGAAGTGAAACCTGGCTCACCTCCCATTTATGAATCTGACTAATTGCCTTCAGAACGTTCCCAAATCCAGCCGAGCATGTGGAGGAGGTTTTACATTAGACAAGAGTCCAAGTATTTAAACTATTGCAACAGCTGCAAAGCAGGTTTGCAGGCAATCCTATGCTCATACAAGTTCTGTTTTATTTCAAAATGCAGAAACAACACTATGAAATATATTTGAGGTGGCATTACCCCATATAGCTTTAAGGGGCACGTGCTATGAGCCAGGTGTCAGGGCTCTGAGTGCACCAGGGCCACCTCGATGGCCCTGGGTGGCCTCATGTGGGGTCTTCAACCGCAGCCTCTGCCCACTGGCCCAGGAGCACTACCAAAGCCCCAGCCTGGGGCGTTACTCCCTGCCTGAGCTGGGCTGTAGGTTTGGACTCCCGGCTCTTGGGTCAGCTTTGGACCGATGCTGTAGGTAGCTTGTCTACTGGGAGGGCCCCTTGGATGGGTATTGTACTCTTGTTCCCAGTCCTGCTTCTGGCCCCATCTCCTGCTGTTTGTGGGTGGACCCTGGGTCTGATGGGTTACTTTGCCTTCTTGGGGACCTCCAGTAGTCCTTGTCCTCAGCACCCTGCTCTGCCCGCTATGTTCAAAGCCTGTGGGATTGCACCCTCATCGCTAACAGTGCCTGGGCCGCGATTACCCCCCACCCCAAGCTCATCCCCCTTCGCTGACAAGTCGTGCTCCTGCTGCTGCCCGGACCCAGGGATTTCAAGAAGCTCAGTCCGTTGCAAAGTGGTCTGGGCTGGAACTGTTACCAAAATGGAACTGAGGTCCATGGGCTCCTCCAGGCACTAGTAGGCGGTGTTTGTCCCAGAAGGAAGAATTATATTCTATTCTCTGGTTTTCCCAAGAGGCAATAGGCTGAAAATTGCTAGTGTAATATTAGCATGTAGGTCTGTGTTCAGTACAAGTGTAACAAGGGAGGACGTGTTGTTTCTCAGTATGACTGCTCTGAGACAGGTATAATTCTTTTGAAAACTGAGGGGGAAGGTTTGCTCGATAGAAGTCTGCCTCACTGCCTAACTCTTTGCCTCTGGCTCTTCCCTTGCTCTCTGTCGGCTCTCTCTGGGTTCATATGCAAGCACAAATGTGCCTTTTAGATTTCATGAAGCATCTGGGACTGCACAAGGTTATGCAGAATCTTGTTTGTTTCAAATGCAGAAACCGATTTATCCAGGGACCAAGTGATTTGTCGGCATTGATGCAGTTAAAAACTGTCGGCATCTCACAAGGAAGAGAACTCATTAAATCAGGAGCACTCATACGTTCCCAAACTGTACCCTGTGAGCCACTTCCAGGAAGAGCTCAGCTGCGGTTCTGCCTACCTGACTGCTTGCTTTCTTGCTCTTCTGCAAGGCACACAGCGGTACATCCACATAGGCAGGTATTTCCAAACACTGACAAGATGGATGCTGATGGCTCTGTAGCGAGATAGAAGTAGCTAGGGGCACAATTTTCTGGTCCACACATTGGAGTTAGGACCAATACTTCCCCCATGTACCGTCACCCTTGAGTGAAACCTACTAAGGTAGAATCATAGAATAGTTTGGGTTGGAAGGGACCTTTAAAGATCATCTAGTCCAACACCCATGCTATGGGCAGGGACATCTTCAACCAGATCAGGTTGCTCAGAGCCCCGTCCAACCTGACCCGGAACGTTCCCAGGGATGGGGCATCTACCACCTCTCTGGGCAACCTGTTGCAGTGTTTCACCACCCCCATTGTAAAAAAATTCTAGTCTAAATCTACCNTGTCGTCTACTGGAGGAGATGGAGGAAAGAAACTCTGCCCCAAAATGTCTTGTGGAGGTTATTGCCCAAAGTGGTATAGGGCTAGGGTATAAGGGTTATTGGATACAGGGGGAAGAGAATTTTGGGATCATGTGAAACTTATTATGGGATGTTTAAAGGGAAGGATCAAAGGTGAGGAAAGGCAGGGACCAAGATGTATCGGAGGGGAACAAGTGGCAAAATAGCAGGAAAAGTGGATAAGAGGTCAGTTCTGTGTGAACAGGTGGCTGCTTGTCTGACTGAGCCATCACCATACTCTGTCCTGACTTATTAAATCCTGTTCCTAGCCATTTTCTCCTTGGATGTGCTCGATTACGTGTGTGAACGCTAACAAACTTCAAACCAGACACTGTGTCCATCGGCCGTGATCTGGGGGGTCGGCCTGTTGGGCACAGATGCTCAGGCTCGCTGCTGGCTGGACCTGGGGACATGGAGCTGCGGCAGGTTTGCATCTGGCAGGCTGGGGCAGCAGGAATCCCCCCGCGTTCTGAGGCCTGCCAAAGTGAGCTGCCTTCTAGCATCCTCCTCAGAAAAGGATAGGAAAACTAGCTGTGGTGTGTGGGGGGTTGGGGTTTTTTTGGGGGGGTTGTGTGGGTTTTTTTTTTTTTCCTCCCAACTTAAAGATTGTTGCTCTTGTCTTCCATTTCTTCCAACAATGCATTAACAGAAAGTTAATGCTTCTAGAACAAGTTCACCAATTCTGCTTCTGATTACTCACTTTTTTTGGTGAGAAACCTGTTCATAGCTAGTTTCTTCAGAAAGGAGTAACCCCTGATACGGATAATGAAATTCAGATTTCTGGTATAAAAACTTCAGAATAACTGCACCTGACCCTTGGTTTCCTTGTCAAAGGAGCCATCAGTTGACACGAATCTTTTATTCCATGTAGAGGTAGATTACACTCCCCAAAGGTTCAGTGATTTAGCTACATGAAAACTTGACATAACTTACTGTTTGGTTTCAGAAGTGTTGCTCTGCATTATATTTAATATGCAATCTACAAATAAGAATTGAATGTTAGAACAATTGGCAGCAGGTTAATGCAGAAAAGAGGACTTTCAGAAAAGCAAATGCTGTTCTAGTTCCCATGGCACCATCCCAATATTTGTTTTATATTCCTGAGAGAAAAGAGGAAAGCAGAACAAATGTTAAACCTCCCACACAAAATTCTCAGAGTAATATTATTATTCTCCCTAAGACTCCAGCCTTGCTGTCAGACTGCTTTTTCTGTCGAGTTTCCAAATGCCTTTATTGAGAAAGGGTAATAATTATAATTATCCAAAGTTTAAGTCAGTGAGTTTTTACTCAAATAGATTAGCTGCACACTCTCTCATTGAAAAATCTTGTACAGTCATTCATCTAATTTGCACAGCACCATTACCACAATCAGAGATTCGTATATACGCTTGCGCAAATGGGTCGTTTGCCAAATCATCACCTTTATGGGAAAATTCCTGATTTGTATCAGCAATCTCAGTATTTATTCATACAGATGATCTCACTATTTATTTCTACCACGAAATATTCACTTGTGCAGATTTTTTTTTCTGCACTTTCCAATGATGCTGTACAGCTTCTGATGAACTGCCATACCCTTTTTCTTATCGGTCCTGGTGTCTGCTTTGCATAATTCTTTGGGCTGCTAGAATTCCTTGGGCATAATTCCTTGGGCTTCCTAGAATGCTCGAGATTTCAGTTCAACCATGTTCAACGCCTTTGGGGAGAGGAAATGTTATTGAAGTTCCTTTTAACATATTTCATTTGTAAATATGTTTTCAAGGCTGCAGACCTTGGTATTCCTAGAAACTAAATTTTAATTTGGCACCTAAATGGTGGTACCACAGGTGCGTAAACACTGAAATAAGGCCATATAGCTTATCTGGTAATGTCAGAAGTGATGTACAGTGAGGTAATTAAAGAAACAGAAAGCAACAAAAGCAATACAATTAAGTCAATAGTTGGAAACACGCCTTAGCTTCTCTGTGCAATTGACAATTCTCTGTGCAATATGACAATTCTTCTGTTTTCATTTATTTAGATTCCATTAGAAATTCAAGTCTTTCCTGGACTAAATGGAAGAGAAGCAGGCAGAGCAGATCAGACAAGATGCTGTATAGCAGATGTGGTAATTAGACAAAAGAGCTACTTAAAAAAAATCTGCAAAAAAAATCTTTTAGACGGTGACAGTCTTTGGACCTAGGTCCTTTAAAAACCTAACTTTGGCACCAAACTTTAAGCACAGAAATAGTCTCTTGCACCCCTGGGGAACTCAAGCAAAGGACCACACTGAAGTACTCCAGATAAATGCTTTTCTGAATTAAAACCTGTCAAAGTTTTTGGAGTGTTCCCAAGTCATCAACCCTTTCTACTTTAAAGCTGCTTTCCAACACTCTATAACCCACCCACAGGTGTTTATTTCACCAGATCTGGTTGCCTCTAGTAGCACCCTGTGGCCAGCTCTGCAGTCTGGGGAAGATGAGTCCACAGGCTCTATCTGAACAGAATATGCCAGCTGAAGGATAAACCAGTATACACTAATATCTTCATTGGTGCAGGTAATGTGTGAGCGTTTGCCAAAGCAACATGAAGGTAGTTTTTAGTAGTATTTTATGTATATTTACAGACTAGACAGAGTTTAAAGGCAAGTTTATGAAAAAAAAAAACAAACAGCTTTATACCAATAAAATGCAGTTAGGAAAATAATTGCTAGCATTGGAAACAGTCACAAAAAGTTAAGTGATAATACACCTTAATAAGCAGCTAAATACTTGAGTTCAGTTTCAAAGTCTGTTCTATAATTCATTCAGCTGGCAGAGTTGACAGGATAATCTTACAGCCATCAGATCCAGGCCCTGCTTTCTTAGACAACCTTGTCACCTTGACAGCTTTTTTCTGAGTGGGAAACGTTAGCTGGGACACTGCTCCCCTTCAGGTGCACTTCTACTTACGGTAGGTGCCAGCAATTGTATTTGTGCAGTAAGTGTGTTGAAAATATCAACTTTTAGAGTGAGTTTAATTAAAATGTTTAACAAAGTAATTTGATGACTTCCCAGTCCTCAAGAGAAAGGCTGTTCTTCCAGGGTTAGTCTTTACTCTGAAAAAAAAAAAGAATATTTTGGAAGGAAAAGCTCTTACTGGACAGCTCGTAGAGACTGCCAGCGCAAGAGGTTGCCAATAAACAACCTGCTCAGGTGCTCTTCCAGCAAAACTGAGAAAAGCCCAAGCACCTTCAAGTGGCCACCTCTTTTGGTAGCCCTGCTGAGCGAGGCCAAGTATGGTGCAGCATAAATGAGCTCTTAAGGGCTCTTCTTTTCTCTTTGTGATTCTCCTTTCTTAGTGAGACTGATTGAAGAGCTACAGTGGGCAAGTGAAGGGAAGCTTCAAGCTACCTCTGGCTCTTACATCCTTTCCATGGACCAAGACTGATCCCAAAGCCTTCTGAAATCAAAAGAAAGACCTAAGCCTTGCAGTGACATTAAGGGTTTTTCAATCAGGCTGAAAGAAGAGGCATTTGTTATTCCAGACAACACTGGTTGGCACTTCTCACCCCCAATGAACTATCCTGAGAAAATACTCTCTCTCCTATGGCCCTGTCTGTGGACCCTGCCTGGATCATGCTATTCCCAAGCGTGGCAGGTCAAACCACCAACTGGTTATGAGGAAACGTGCTCTATCCAACCTCCACTTACTACATTAGTGCCTCAAGAATCCATGCAGATTTAGAAAGGAAGAAAACAGATCGCATCCTGCTTTTCAGTTTAAGTTGATCTGCAGCAATGTAAAGGGAAAAAGGTGTTTGGCTGTGACTACCAGCATTGTACTCAAGTTTGGGCATTCCACTGGAAATGCTGTTTCCCCTACCAACTCGTATAGAGATGGTAAAAAGTTGGAAACTTCTTCCCAGAGAGTTTATCTCGGCAGCAGCAGGGAAGAGATACTATATGGCAGCCCGACTAGTAAAAGACAACGCAGGGTAGCTACAATCAGTGGTAGAAATTCTGTAGAGAAATTATACCACCAAGCATCCTAATTCCTGTCTTCCTGTGGAAGCGGACAAGAGCGGCACAGACCACTCCTGTTCCCTGCACAACTTTAGCAGACAAATGAAACGTAAGCAGATGTTGACTCGTCTATCCTTTGAACACGCTTTAGGAGGGCACATGAATTTAAAATCACAGATAAGAAAATTGGGGAGGCTAAAAAAGACCACTTGTCCAGAAATACATTCAGAAGACATCAGAGCAAAGATGCAAGTAGCGGATTTCTTTACCTGGCACAGAACAAATGATAAAAACAAAAGGAAGGATTATGATTTAAATGTAATTTTTATTAAGTAAAAGGAGAGAATTATTTCAAACAAACTGTATATTTTGTACTCCTTAATGGACAAAACACCACAGCTTTCTATACAATGCTTTTATTTACTCACATCTAGCAAGAAGACTTCACTGGACCTTCAATCATTGTTCTAATGAAGGCTCATTATGTATGAAATATAGCTTCATCTGGCTTGAATTTGAGCAAGAAATGCTTCTTTAATTAACTTCTTTAATGATCTTAATTATCTTTCACTTAAACTCAGACACAGCCCTTGGAGAATTCAATGTACCATCATTAAAATTTGTAGACAAAGCTATTTTGTCTCAGACCCAGCAGTTTTGACATACAACCCCACATGCCTATTTTAAAATGCATGCAGCTACATCCTCATTCTTCATCAAGTTACCTGACGCTTTTTAGCAGACCACATCAACTTTATTCTCTTCAACTCTTACAAACAAATATATAACATATAAATAAATGAAATAATCACAAATCCTCGGTTGATTTCTAGAAGCTTGCTCTAAAATCATCATATTGTTCTCAGTGTCTGGCCTTGGCTCTCCTACCCAGGGTTCTCATCCCTTTCTAAATTGAAAATTATGAAGTGCAGCACTGCACTGACAGTGAGCCATGAAAGTAAGATCATTTGAAATGAATTGTGTATTTCCACAAGTCCAAAGTTTTAGACAGTTATTTAACCTTTAAGATTCATTTTAGAAAAATCACTGTCTTTGCATAATTTCCAGTGGATACATTGGGTAATAAAAGCCTTCCCTCTTCAACCTCCTCTCCCCCAATTTTGAAAATCATGTCACAGGATCTGGGTCAGAAATGAACACTTTTAGCTGCTTGGAAAAATGTTAGTCAAAGAAATATCTCATAAAATAAGCAGTCCTCAGCTTGGCAAAGGGTCTATGTTTGCTTTTTGCAAGCCAAAAAAAAAAGAGTTTACTTTGCTATTTCAGGATTATTTAACTGTTATAAAATCCCATATTCCACTCACTTTAACGTGCTATGCTGAAAGTCTTTGACTTCACCAGGCTCAAAATTTCATCATCTATGGTTATAGCGACCTAGATCCCAGATATTTTTCTAAACCCATTACCCAGTGGATGAGATGATTAAACTATAGTACAAAATAACTTCTGCCATAGCATGGAAAACTCACTGTTTCTCATCTTTGGATCAAATTCTGCAACAGCTTCTTTTTATTTGGCAAAACTTTTTATATTCCAGAGTATCTCTTTCTGTAAGGCTAAGCAGAGAAATTCTATGGTGTTACATTACATTACAGCTAACATTACATTTTGAAGAGGGATTTTCACTGCAGCAAAGTAAGTCTTGTTCGTTAGGGCTTTTGAAACTTTCAGTCAGCATTCCTGTTCTCACTTCCTAAAACTCAAGGATTCGTGCTTGCCATCTAGTGGCTTTGAGCAAAATTAGAAGCAATCTGTGGACAACAAAGTAGAAATTTTTTTTGTGCTAAAAGATGGTTGTTTTAATTTATGGTTATGTTTGAAAATCAAAAAATTGTTCTGGAATTCTACCTGGAATAGAGGACTGTTCCCTCCATATAACCATTAACCAAACACGGAAAAAAAAAAGAGGAGTTTGGCCTCAGTGGTCACTGAGTCTCCTGTGAAAAGACCAGCCACAGTTACTGCAGTTGAGCCTGTGATAGACTTGCACTGACTGGGGGAGAAGATTACTCTGAGGACTCTTCATATCCAATGTGTCCTTCCTTACAGCCGTCCTGGAAATCCATAAGACAATCCAAGCAAAGCACAAATATTCTTTGTCTGCCTTCATTAAAATCAATTTTTTACCTGTTTGCAAAAAAAGGCTAAATAAGATTCCATGGGGGGGTGATATGACCATCTGTTTCTGTTCTGCGGAAAAAGTGTGTACATCAGAGTAGATGTTCTTTAAAAACAAGGTAGAAACAGTTCAGTCTAGAACCTCCAGCTAATCCCTAGGTTGTAGTAAGGCTCCGCATTATATGTTCCTTGTGTAGTTTCATTTACGTTGTACTCTTGGATATAAAGGAATGTATCTTCAACAAAAGGAGCAGAAAATACTTCTCTCCAAAACCAATGCAACTTGCTTTAAGGTGATTCTCTTCAAAGATACAGATCCAAAGTTGTTAGAATTTAAAATGGTGTTGAACTAAAATTTTCAAGAGAAAGAAGTCCAAAATGTCCATTCTATGCAGGGAATGCAGGGCAGTACTTTCCACACAACTGGAAAACAGGGAGAGATAAGCCTCCCTCATTGCGTGAGTTTTCTTTCTGGAATTACCACCTAAACCAAATCACTCATCAGAATTAGTTAACGGGGATTTCAATAAAAGATTAAACTACTGCCAGTCATAGCACAAATCCATGTATTAGCAAAACTGGTCTCTAAATTCTGCTCAACTCTCAGAATACTAGCGTGTCCTAGTTTGAGTAGAAATACTTAGAATATCTATGAAATGCTAAGAAAAAGGTAAACTACACGGCTGGGGTGTCCTGGTTTCATCTGAGATAGAGTTAATTTTCTTCCTAGTAGCTGGTATGGTGCTGTGTTTTGGATTTAGCATGAGAAGAACATTGATAACACACTGATGTATTAGTTCTTGCTTAGTAGTGTTTACACAGTCAAGGACTTTTCAGCTTCCCATGCTCTGCCAGGTGCACAAGAAGCTGTCCTGCACAGCCAGGACAGCTGACCCAGCTGGCCAATGGGCTATTCCATACCATATGACGTCATGCTCAGTGTATAAAGCTGGAGGAAGAATAAGGAAGGAGGGATGTTCAGAGTAATGGCATTTGCCTTCCCAAGTAACGGTTACACATGGTGGAGCCCTGCTGTCCTGGAGATGGCTGAACACCCGCCTGCCCATGGGAAGGGGTGAATGAATTCCTTGTTTTGCTTTGCTTGCACATGCGGCTTTTGCTTTACCGTTAAAATGTCTTTATCTAAAGCCATGAGTTTTCTCACTTTTACCCTTCCAAGTCTCTCCCCCATCCCACCAGGGGGGAGTGAGTGAGGGGCTGTGTGGCGCTTAGTTGCTGGCTGGGGTTAAACTACATCCATGTCTCATGGATGAGACATCATCTCAGATCAAGGACTGAGGAAGGGAGGAGGAGTAGACTGCAGGAACAGCTGGTCTTCACAGTTTTTATAGCCTTGATATAATCAATGATTCTACAGAAAGACCAAACAAGCAGTGCTAGTAAGGTCCGTTTTCGAAGCAGAGAAAACGCATAGACCCTCAATGAAACATACACATGAACTTGCTATTTGTGGAGCCTCTATAGTTCTTAAAGAATCACAGATCCAGATCAGAAGATAATTCCATGCTTTTGCATTACCGTGGGAGTACGCCAATATCTGTTTCATGGGTCATCAAGACAGGGACCCATGATAATATAGACCTGTACTGAATTAATGCTCATTTTAAGTCTCTATATCTCTTTACTTCTGTCCTGGTTAAATTTCTTCCTA
>VZTQ01002785.1:0-21440 GCA_013400755.1 Pelecanoides urinatrix | reverse complement strand
CCCCGCCCGGCCCCGCTCCCCACGGCCACGGAGGAAAAGGAACAGCGCACCGCCGCGCCGTGACGGGGCTGAAGCGCAAGGCTGAAGCCAAATAAAGTTGTGGGAGCACGAGGGGGGAACGCATACTGGGGGAAATAAAGATGCCTTGGTATTCTGCCCTCAGGTCTACAGAGCTACAACAGGACACGACGACTGCGCCATCCTGCTTTTAGAAGAAAAATAAATCAATAAACTCACCTAGAACACACAGTTTGTTTTTTTACCCCGAGTCGTATTTCTGGCTGCGGGTTTTCTACTGTCCCCTACGCGAACAGAGGGTGGATGCTCAAACCCCAGGGAGGCCTGCCCGCCGGAGCGCCCGCCGGCCTGCCTGCCCTGCGGAATTCCTCCCCCCGAAAATCCGCCCCAGACAAAATCCTACGCACAGCTGGGAGTTGTTTCACCAACCATGTGCCTCCTCTGGAAAGCCCTTCTTGTTTATGAGTGCATGCACGTATGCGTACACATATTTGGGAGAGGAAGGGGCGAGAGCTAAATGCCCTTCACGAGAGGAGTGGCCAGTCCAGCAACAACTCCTTCAAGTGCACCCCGAGTCAGTGCCACGCTCCCCAAACAGCAGTAAAGTGGCCTTCTTCAAACAGGAGGAAAACCACCACCCGCTCTACCCCCTCCTTCTTCATCTACAAACCTTAGGTTACCTTGCATCCTCTGCAGGGACCTGCACGAACACCCATCAACACACCTCTCACCAAGTACCTTCAAGCACCTAAGTCCAGTACTGGAGAGGCACGTAGCGTAATTCTGCATTTTTTGCCATTCTTTTCCCTCAGTACCTTCCGCACAGCCCTCCATATTCTGCAGATACGTATTTCTGCTTCATTTACAATTTGTACAGAATATCACAAAATGCAGCAGAATACTGATTATTTGCGAGAATTTCTGTTTTCCTGTTTCTTTATGAAAGCTCCTTATCCACATGAACAGGAAACCTTGTGATAATCAGCCTCCTCCCTTTTGTTAAGAACACTGATGCTGACTGCCTGGGAAGCAAAAACAAATCCATCCTGAGTTCAAAGGCATTTCTGCATTCCAGTTGTTTCTCTGACAATGCTATGTTACAGAACAGCCAATTTTTCTTCCGATAGCAAAGCAGCAAACTGCACTTTAAAAAACCCACATACACAATAAACAAAGGTTCTCATATCTGCTTCTGAAGAACAATGCCCTTACCTTAACAAACTGCTTACTTGTCCCATTAGCAGAGAACAGAGCATTTTATGTCTAACAAACTCGGCAATTTTTTAATCATTGCAGCTTAATGAAGCATCAGCTTCTTTCACACGCTCAGTCTCTGCAGCATAGGAAATAGCTTCAGCCTTCTCTCCAAGTCAATCCTCCTGCTCTCAATCAGTATATGATGAACATGTGACAGCAGGACTTCTCCATCGAGACTCATCTCATACCAATAAGAGCTTTCAGGATGACCCAAACCACAGATTACTTTGCGTCTCAATGGTACTTTGCGGACCTTATCTGTAGGCTGGAGAGTGTTCCCTTTGCATATCACATTTCCAGATTGGCAAAAGATTTACTTTCAGGTCCTCACATTTGTAGTAAATTTCCAAGTAACAAACCTAAAATAATAAACATGCATATACCACAACAGAGGACAAAATGCTCTACAGTTCAACATAAGGTTCAAAGTCACAGGTTAGAAACAGAGCAGAAAGGGAAACTGTTATATAAATCTAAAGACATGCATATTCATCTGTTTTTACATTGCTAAATATCACTTTGACAGAACATTATTTAATAAAGCAAATTAAAAGACACGATTTTATCCATTCAAAGGGCATCCAGAACATATTATAAGAAGTGTAAAAGCACACAGGAAGTTACTCTCCTTTTCTGAGTTTTAAACCTAAATCTATCGTTGTTATCATTCATGAAAAAATAAGAAACCATGAAAATGTGACATATACAAGATGTATGTGGATCCTATAGCGCAGCAGAAGACTAATAAAACGAACACGTATCATTGTCAATACTCAGCTTACGAATGTCACCATGCTAAAATCCATTCCAAATAAAGTTCTGGGTTGCAGACCCTAACAACGCAGCCAACTTCAGTACGTCGCAATGTAGACTGTCATGTTGCTATCCACATATGATGCTTTATATTTGAAAATGCACGTTATTTGTTACTGCTGCTTGCAAGACTTTGTCTAGAAAGGCAACTAACTACTGGTCAGACTAATATTTTTGTCTCTTTCCCGATGGTTTAGTACAAAAACATTACAAAGAGCTTTCTAATGGAAGGAAGCCACTCTGAAAGAGTCAATAATTTGCAAGAGAATGCCCATCTCTTGCACAAATTGTCACACAAAAAAATCTGTATTAATTGGCACTATATGGCTGGATGATAAATTTCATCACAAGTCTGGTTTTAATATGAATGACAAATTTCAGTTTTGAGCTATTTTACTGAAAACTGAATTCCCTAAATACATACAGTCACCCATATGGAGTTAAACACTGGAATACATGAATATTTTTGTATAGATACGTGTTCCTGTTATAAGCAGTAATTTGGAAATCTGATTGAATACCCTAAGGAAAATTAAATCTTGTTCATTACTTCAAGATTAGCAACGTATTTAAACAAAACTGAATTATTTGGCAATAATTCCATAAATAACGGCTGTTAGCTGTCTTGATCGACATGGAGCTTCCTTGGACAGACTGTTTTCAGAGTTCCTAACCTCACCAACCAGATGAATGGCACTGGTAGTCATTCTACGTTTATCTCTCCAAGTCATTGTCTCCGTATACATTCTACAACAGTCCTGCCTTGCTTTTACCATTACATGATTAAAAAAAATGTTATCCACATAGTCCTGCTGTTCTACTATGCCAGTATTAAGTGCACAGGTATCTCCAGTCCATTCTTTATAAGTTCTTTATAATTGCTCTGTTCCAAAGCTTTGGACTCTGCTCCCGCCCCAAGTGCCATACCACTGTTAAGTTGTGCATTTGTGATGCATGCCAAGTTGTGCTTCCAATTCCCTTGCTCATAACTGATACCAGCATGCCTCTGTAACCCTGAGGGGCTGCTCTGAGTTCACCATCAAATTGCGATATTTTAAAAGATAACCACCTTTTAAATGTTAGATGTTAGATGTTAATTGTTAGATGATGTGCAACTTCTCAGGATTTACTTGCTTCAGACACTTGCGTGCTCAAGTTTCCTTCTGTTTTTTTTTGTGCTATAAATAAAACCAGCTGAAATGGGTTGCATAAAGTTGCTTAAACTGCTTCCTAGTAACTAAAGTGAAAAACTCTCTCTGATATCCTCATTTACATGTATCCTCAAAGACACAAGGTTCTGACCAGCATGTTGACTGCATCAAAGCACTTAAATAAAACTGTTTTGAAAGAATCAGACCAGAGGTAGGTGCTTCTGGCAATGGTTTATACCACCAGGAAAAACCAATTCTCATCTATCAGAAGTAACTTCTGAAGAAAAACGGTAAAAACTTCACATTCATAGTACAATGAAACAGCCAAAGCCAATGAGCACACATGCGTGTGGGTTATGGCAGATGAGTCTCTGAAGCGCTCACATTTGGAAAATATTTGACATGAGACACAGACGGGCATCCTGCCAACCAGTAATGATAACCCTAAAAGCTGTAAGTAGCTATAACCACCTCTCCACTTACCCAAAATATATCTGTTTACAGCTAAAAAATAAGTAAAATAGTAATACTGGAGTAATCCCTCGGCACCTTGCAGAAATGGTAAACTCAAAAATAGCCTCTCTAACAAATCTTTTTTACTTTCAGCCTTTAAACCTTTTTCCTGTTCTTCTAAAAGCAAACTGGATTTTAAAAACATTTTTTTAATCATTACTTTTTAAATCTGTATTTTTGTTTCAGAGGAACTAAATCAATATCCAGCCAAAGCACACTAAATATCCAGCCAAACCATATAAACAAAACCAGCAAGGGGTGTCAGAGAAAAATACAATAAAAGCAACAGCTCTATACACAAATTTCCTTTGGATAGGTTGCAACATATTCCTCAGACAATAATCAGAAAGATGTGCTGTTGTACCAAAAGCTTGTGTTATGCCCAGTGCTCCTGAATTACATTAGAACAGTTAGCAGCTTCATCTGACCTATTTATGTTCCCTCTTTTAATGGGCATAGCTGATTCCAGAGAAGAGCTATGCAGACCATCTGTCGGAAAGACATTTAAAAAATGTTTGGAACATATCAAAGATAACAGTGAATGCAGTATTTACTCATTTTTCCATTAAAAATAAGCCTTCTCAGTAATATTTTAATGAGCTTTGTTGAGTAAAATTTATATACCCTCCCAAATGCAAATGTGAACAAATCTGAAAACACTCAACCAACACCTCATCCTATCCCAGACCCTGCAAAGAAAGGAGGGAAGTCTACAGTTACCAGCAAACTAATTAATATTACAAGACATCACTCTACCCATAGCAACTTTACCATTTGAATTGCTCCAAATAAAACGAAGTATTCTAACAGACAGATAAATTGGGGCAGTAAGTGCATAGAGTGGTGCTGACTGAAACCGTATTAAAATGGGCACAGTGCTCTGACATGCATCCCAGTCTTGTTCTTCTTTGAACATCATGTCTTCCCTTCCCATCTTCAGAATGCAATGTGCCTGGCAAAACAATTATTTCCAGGAAGCAATGAACTCAGGGAGAGGAGAGCTTTATAGCTCACAAACACGGCAGACAGCACTGCATTAACATTAACCAGTTCAATATGACCAACAGATTTCAATCTGCAGAACCAAACATTAACTCATATTTACGTAAGATTAAAAAAAAAAAAACACAAAACAACAGCTTTTTCAACAATTAGTTCCTTCTTTTGTATTTTTATACATGTACATTTATATAACAGCTTTTATATATTTATTTCATGCATACAAACCCTGTATGAACACCTAGCCTTTTATCTCTCAGTAATTCTCATGCAAACAGAGTTAAACTTTGCTACTCAAGCCTTCATATTTGGCCTAAAATTGCATGCACAGGTAAATTCATGCCTGTAACCAGCACTTGTAAAATAAAGGGAGAGGTGAAGATTTACCAGAAGAAGTATAGGGCTGCTTACACATATCTGAACTGCAAAAAGGTGTTATTTCCAAGAATACCAAACACATACAATTGAACCAATCTTTTGGCCAATCCTGACCTGTACTCTGAAATCCCAATGATGGAAACAGATTAAATGTTCGTTTGAACACAGCCAACACCATACAAAAGGCTTTCAAGCAAGAGCAGTTTACTGCAAGCTGTTCTTAATTCTGCATTAACAACATAATAATATATAATAACAACATGTTACATAATATATATCATATATAATAATAACATATACAATACATAATAATAACATAATTCTGCATAACACAATTCTGCATTGTGTGTTTCTATTATTCCTGTTTCTAAGCCTGGGTGAAGTGCTGCCTCAGTTTAAAACAGGTTCTACCGATTTAGCTTACGTTAGTCAAGAATACCTGAATTTCTAATTCAAAATTCCATAATTTTCAATTCCCCTCTCTCCCCTGAATTAACTCCATGTCAGGCAAGTATATAATTTTTAAAGTTCCATTTTGCTTACCACATTGACCTATAGGAAAGCTCTTCATGCCCTGGAAAACAGACAGCTCTGTTACAGTGTGAGCCACATATGGATGCAAGCCGATTTGGGTGTGTCGGTGATAAACAAGTATGGACAGTGATTGCACGGAACAACTGGTTGCATTAGAGTCACAGAATTTAAAACCAGAAGAAACAGTGATGATCTAATCTGACCTCCTGCATAACACAGGCTGTGTAACCCCACCCCGCAATTACCTGCCTCTGCGACAAGTTTGATATGGTAACTCACCAACACTGGTTTTGCCAGATCCATTTTGAAACATTCACCTACAATGCTAATTTGAAGCATGCTGCATCAGGCAGATTCTGCACCTCCCAAACATGCTTCCCAGAAGACAGAGGGATGTCCTCTTCTGGATGCAGAGACTACTGCCCCAGGGTACCAGCCCACGGCTGTGCTGACAAAGCAGTCCCTCGCTAACTTGCACAAAGCAGCCAAATTAGCTCACCCTCCAGCAGAGCAATCGCCTGCCTAGTGCCTCATGGAGCACACGGACTGGATGCACACCCAGGCGTTAGCACCAACGGTTGCAACTGTCACGCCAGCAGCTCTCCAGACAGCAGATAAAGCCAAATGCACTGGTTTAGTTCAAGGACTTGCACCCCTCCTTAGGATGAGCAGCACCTGGGGATGACCCAAGGCAGTTCTCTTGCATGACTTCAGTGGGCTTCCACAAGCCTTGTGCGAGCAAGGTATCCCACAGTTGTAACACCTAAGTGAAACAACTCGAGCAAAACATTTATTTAACTTCTAATTGTTTTGGCATTGTCAAATAAATTATACAGATATACTAGTGGACACCTACCCTTTCAGTACAAATATTTTAGTAAGATTCACGTTGCAGGTATGTTTTTTAAGTACAAAGACATTTTTGTGTCACAAAACCAAAACCAATTAGATTGACAAGATAAAATTATTTCGAGTTTTCATATTCCTCATAAAATTTGGTTTTGTACATACCTAATCTATTATATGATTATTTCAACCAATTTGTTTGACAGCCTGAGCCCATATAGAAAGAAATATATTTAAAATTGAGTTTTAAACTCTTGCTTTTTTTTAGGACACAGGATTTTCCAATGAATTAATGTAACTGCTATATTTTACAAACCTACAAGATTTCAAAGGCTTTTTTTTTTTTTTTTTTTTAAATTTAATACATTCTTTATACCCATGGGCATTCAAATACTGAGAAAACTCTCCCAGAAAAACATTTGCCTTCTGACTGCAACCTACACATGTTCTCTGCTCAGGATTCGCTCCTTCAATAGTTATCATGAGTCAAAGCAAAAGAAGATAACCAAAGTGGTCTACCTCAGAAATCTGTCTTGAAGTTATCTATCTCTCCCGCCCTTTCAAATGCAGTAGTAATCAGCAGATCAAGCACTGACAGAAAGCTTTTGCATACAGTATCTATCTTCCTAGTCATATCACACAATAAAAACAGTTTGGCAGAGCTGCAGCACTAGAAATTGCTTGGAATGTGGAGGCAAAACAGCTGAAGTACAATTAGAGTTAGAAAACCCACAGTACTGTAACTGCACCTTTCAACTCTGTGCACCTTCTCCTTCTGCCTTCTCATGTAATGCCAGTTTAACTGTACTGTAAAAGAAAAGGGTTTTTCTGATTTTTTCTTCTGTTGCTATATGAATTAATAAGTTAGCTACTATATTCAATTCCACTTCATTTATGACTAACAAAGCCACCAGTCAAGTTCTAAAAGCAGAAGTATTTCCGCAAGATATGGAACAAAACTTCCATCTGCCTTTTACATTCCAGGTTTTCTTCTTGAGCTACAGATATGGTCTAGATGGTTAATACTGATACAAAAGTGCAAATATAAAATCCTTAAGAAAATACAAGGGCTTTTCTATTTTAGATATGTTTTTTGGCAGCTTCCAAGCTGACAGCCATCATACTGAGGGACACAGTATTTCAGGTCTCTGTATTCTGGAGACACTTCTGCCTAATCCCTGTTCAACATCAGACTCAGTCCACCACAACTTTCTGAAGAACATTTTCATGTTCCCCCCAGGGAACACTTGTAAAACTTTAATATGAAGGAATTTGGTTGAATTTGGTTGAATGACATGGTCAACTCATAAGTGTATAATAATCACAAGTGTATAACCAAACTGCTGTGTTTGTTCTTTTTCAAATACAGTAATCCTTTAGGGTAAACACTGTCAGCATAAAACATCTTACGCAGGAATACTATTTTCATACTTCAAATTTTTATATAAAAATACGGAGACAGAGCGCGAGAGCATGTAATCCTTAAGCAAACAGAGATGTGGTTTTATGGGCCAACAGGCAATATGGCTTGAGGGAGTTTCCAGGATAATGCTCTGATCACAGGTCACTGATTTAGTTGTAGAAAGTTATCCAAGTTATTCTTCCAGCTTCTCATTTTTTTAAATCCTCTTAAGTTGTACTGACTCCACACTTCCATGATATCACACTGTTTTCCATATTTCAGATGGGGAAATAGTTTTAAAAGATGCATGGTTGAAAAAGCAAGGTTGTGTGGATGTCAGTATCATCATCTTAACCACAAAAAAGATGTGTTTTGGTGTTCAGAAAACTTGGCATATAATAACTCTCACACTGAAGTTTTTATATATCACTGGATAGACCAGGTAAAGTGGATTACAGCAGATGATTACAGGGGTTTTGCTCAGCTGTTGTGAAAACAACCTTGTCTCCTCTCCATTAGGAATTTATAATGAAATACAAACCCATTTCTTCTTGTAACAAAAACTGCAGCTGTATCCTTTCTGTACTGTGAAAGGAGGGCAGGAGGCATGGCCAATGGCTCTGACTCACGCTGCCAGGAAGAGAGAGACGGTGCAGCTGAAGCAGGTCTTCCCCTTAGCCAACCTCTCCAATTACCTCCAGAATACATGTCTCTTCCTGAGCCATTGCAGCTCACAGCCATCACCACCGAGTATGAATCATTCCTGGCTTCTGGCTGCATCACTGTATAACAATGCAAATGATGTGGCTGAGAAGCCCAACTGATGTCCAGCTGAGCCAGACTTCTTACAGACAACAGCAGCCTCAGAAAGGCGGTAACAGCAGCTGGACAGTCTCCGCCATAAAACCTCACTCTCCCTGAAAGCACGCCTGAGAGCTCAAGATAACCATTTTAAAAATGCTTTTGACTCTTCCCCAAGGGGTTCACATCCACTATATGCATATATATTAAGAGCAGATCACATGGTCTACTCAGGTGTGAGATAATCGAGTAGTAATTAAGTAAATTTTACACTTGCATTTTTCAGTATCAGATGTGATTCTTTCACTCTTTATTTACTACAGTTACTGAAAAGTGAGATCCTGATAGCTTCTGTGCCTTTTCCAGATCAGTTATACTCCTGTTTCATAAGCATTACAGAGGTAACAGAGTCTAGTCTAAATTTAAGCCTAAATCAAAGCCATTAATTTGTCACGCAAAGCTATTATTGCAAAAATATTTTCCCATTACAAACAGCCCCATTTTAGAGCAAATTTCTCACTGGTGTCACAAAATTGTTTCCTTTTACACTGTTGCATGAGTACAATTACTGTTACAGAGAGATCTCCCCACTGATTTTCCTCTTACGTTGTCTCAAAACTTTTCCCAGAATATTTTCAATACTTCTGCCCGTGTAAAACAGATTTGTCTGCACACGACTAAACTTAACACTGAGGTGTGCCCTGGCTCCTGAACACATTTCCTCCAATCAGCAGTCATATTAACGTTACTTCAGAATATTTTAATAAACAAGTATTTACAGAATCATGTCCCCCTCCTATCACTGTCCTTCATCTGAACAACCTTACGTCTTGAGTTTGGAAAGTAAATGATTTTTCTAAAGCTCTTTGACAAAATTAACCCCTATTGCTCTTTTCTTTCATGGCTAGGCAGTTCTCATTTACAACAGTCCCAGCAGCGTCCAGTAAAATCTTTATTTATGGTAAAAGCAGCTCCTCAAATTAATATGCATCCAAGGTAATATTTCATCATAACATTAGCCCTTTAGAAAAAAATCACAGAACGAACTAATGATTGAGGAATGGAGGGGACCCCCGGAGGCCATCTTGTCCAACCGCCTGCTCAAGCAGAGTCACCTGGACCTGGTTGCTGGGAACCATGTCCAGATGACTTTTGAATATCTCAAAGGATGGAGAGTCTGGGCAACCTCTGTCAGTGCTTGGTCACCCTGTGGTGGGTTGACCCTGGCTGGATGCCAGCTGTCCACCAAGCCACTCTACCACTCCCTTTCCTCAGCAGGACAGGTGAGAGAAAAATACGACAAAAGGCTTGTGCATCAAGATAAGGACAGGGAGAGATCACTCAGCAATTACTGTCACGGGCAAACCAGACTCGACTTGGAGAAATTAATTATTGCTAATCCAAAGTCAGAGTAGAATAATGAGAAATAAAAACAAATCCAAAAACCACCTTCCTCCCACTTCCCAGGCTCAGCTTCAGTCTGGTTTCTCTACCTCTCCCTCTGCCAAGCAGTGCAGGGGGATGGGGAATGGGGGTCAGTTCGTTACTTGTTTTCTCTGCTGCTCCTTCATCCCCATGCTCTCCTGGGGTCCCTCCCATGGGAGACAGTCCTTTATGAACTTCCCCAACATGGGTCCTTCCCTCGAGCTGCAGTTCTTCACGAACTGCTTCAGCTTGAGTCCTTTCCACGGGGTGCAGTCCTTCAGGAACAGGCTGCTCCAGCGTGGATCCCCCATGGGGTCACAAGTCCTGCAGCAAACCTGCTCCAGCGTGAGCTCCTCTCTCCACAGGGCCACAGGTCCTGCCAAGAGCCTGCTCCAGTGTGGGCTTCCCACGGGGTCACAGCCTCCTTTGGGCATCCACCTGCTCTGGCGTGGGGTCCTCCATGGGCTGCAGGTGGATATCTGTTCCATAATNGGGTCCTCCATGGGCTGCAGGTGGATATCTGTTCCATAATTAACCTCCATGGACTGCAGGGACACAGCCTGCCTCACCATGGTCTTCACCACGGGCTGCAGGGGAATCTCTGCTCTGGCGCCTGGAGCACCTCCTCCCGCTCCTTCTTCGCTGACCTTGGTGTCTGCAGAGTTGTTTCTCTCACATATTCTCTCTCCCCTCTCCCAGCTGCTGTTGCACAGCAGTTTTTACCCTTCTTAAATATGTTATCACAGAGGCGCTGCCACCGTCACTGATGGGCTTGGCTTTGGCCAGTGGCGGGTCTGTCTTGGAGCCAGCTGGCATTGGTTCTATTGGATTGGGGGGAAGCTTCTTACAGAAGCCCTACTGCTACCAAAACCTTGCCACACAAGGTCCAATACACACCCTTCCAGGGAAAAAAGTGTTTCCTGATGTTTACAAGGAACCTCCTGTGTTTCAGTGTGTGCCAAAGCTGTTAGGAAGAATGCTGAGGTGATGCAGTATGATCTCCAGTGAACCACAGACATGCAATATTGCAAATCTGTATCTGAGTAATATCGTAGTTTACTAAAAATCAAGGAATTAATATTAAAAACTCAAATGTTAATAACTGGTTCTGGTTAGAGGCTTTTGGCCATCACCATATATTACAGCAGATGCAGCAAATAATTTTTCACCTGTTGTTAATCTTTATAGTTAAAAACACTGGTCTTTTTGTTCTGTTTTAATGAAAGTGACAGTGAAGCACTTGCAAGTGCAACACATCACCCCTTTTTACACCTCTATCTGTAGAGTCAGAACATAGACATGCTGTCGTGGTTTAACCCCAGCCAGCGGAAAATGGGCACCACGCAGCCGGTCTCCCCCCGCCCCCAGTGGAATGAGGGGGAGAATCGGGGAAGATACAAGTAGGAAAACTCCCAGGTTGAGATAAGAACAGTTTAATAATTGAAATGAAACAGAAGTAGAACAGCAGTAAGCAGATGGGAACAACAATAATAACAGAATATACAAAGCAGACGATGCACAGTGCAACTGCTCGCCGACCGGCGACCGCATGTCCCGAACCGCGCCAGCCCCACCCCCCACACCTGGTTTTTATACTGAGCATGATGTCACATGGTATAGAACACCCCATTGGCCAGCTGGGCCCACCAGCCGGGCCCTGCTCGGTGCCCAGCAACAGCCAAAGCTCAATGGGCCATTAACGCTCCTTTTATACCAAACCCAAACACAGCACAGCACATCCCCAAGCTATGGGGAGGAAAGTTAACCCTGTCCCAGCCAGAACCAGGACACATGCTCTATTCCCCAAGAAGGAGGAACCAAACACATTTTATTAAACAAGAAAATGTCTATAGAGTTGTTGTGGTTTAACCCCAGTAGGCAGCTAAGCACCACACAGGCACTTGCTTATGGGACAGGGTAAGAGGAAAGGAAGAGTAAAAGCAAGAAAACTTGTGGGTCAAGATAAAAATTGTTTAATAAGTGAAGGAGAAATGGAAGAAGNACCCTTCTTAAATATGTTATCACAGAGGCGCTGCCACCGTCACTGATGGGCTTGGCTTTGGCCAGTGGCGGGTCTGTCTTGGAGCCAGCTGGCATTGGTTCTATTGGATTGGGGGGAAGCTTCTTACAGAAGCCCTACTGCTACCAAAACCTTGCCACACAAGGTCCAATACACACCCTTCCAGGGAAAAAAGTGTTTCCTGATGTTTACAAGGAACCTCCTGTGTTTCAGTGTGTGCCAAAGCTGTTAGGAAGAATGCTGAGGTGATGCAGTATGATCTCCAGTGAACCACAGACATGCAATATTGCAAATCTGTATCTGAGTAATATCGTAGTTTACTAAAAATCAAGGAATTAATATTAAAAACTCAAATGTTAATAACTGGTTCTGGTTAGAGGCTTTTGGCCATCACCATATATTACAGCAGATGCAGCAAATAATTTTTCACCTGTTGTTAATCTTTATAGTTAAAAACACTGGTCTTTTTGTTCTGTTTTAATGAAAGTGACAGTGAAGCACTTGCAAGTGCAACACATCACCCCTTTTTACACCTCTATCTGTAGAGTCAGAACATAGACATGCTGTCGTGGTTTAACCCCAGTAGGCAGCTAAGCACCACACAGGCACTTGCTTATGGGACAGGGTAAGAGGAAAGGAAGAGTAAAAGCAAGAAAACTTGTGGGTCAAGATAAAAATTGTTTAATAAGTGAAGGAGAAATGGAAGAAGAGAGAAAGAAAACAAAACTAAATAAGTGATGCAAAGGCCGTTGCTCACCACCTCCCACACTACACGATGCCCAGCCAGTTCCCGAGCAAAAGATGGCTAACCCCCTCAAATCTCCTCCTCTTCCTTCTTACTGCTGAGCATGATGTTATCTGGCATGGAATATCTCTTTGACAGTTTGGGTCACCTGCCTGGTTGTGTCCCCTCCCAACCTCTTGTGTACCCCTCCAATCTATTCACTGGGGGTGGGCAGACTGAGAAACAGAAAAACCCTTGACCCTGTGCAAGCGCTGTTCAGCAACAGCTAAAATATTAGTGTGTTATCTGCACCGTTTTGGCTAAAAATCTAAAACACAGCACCATACAAGCTGCTATGAAGAAAATTAACTCCATCCCAGCCAGGCCCAGTACAAGAATGAAAAATTAATGCGGACAAATCACATGCTAAGACGAGAAAAAATACCCGTAACTGTAAAATAAAATAAGGAAGAAATATTAAGAAACTGTTTTTAAAATGTTTCTGGGAAAAGGATTGAACAAACACAAAAAACAATGTGCTAATCTGAGGGTGAGGCTATTAAATGATAACTAACTCAGGTACGCAAAGACATTAGTGAGCTAAAACTAAAACAAAGATGGAAGGCAAGGACAATCCAAGGCTCCAACAAGAAAAGTAATTAGGCTATAAAAGAGCTGACTGTTAACGAAATCCTGACTGTTAACGAAAAGAAAATCAAGAAATGACTCTTTATTGCCTCATAATACAAAAATAAAGTTGTGACACTGGAAACAATCAGATGCCAGGTTCAATATAAACAAAACAGTACCTTCACTCAATGTGCCACCAGGCTTTGGGACCACTGCCCCGAAACGTTGTTGATATTTTCAGTTTACATGGATTCAAAGAACTAACATTTCCATTAATGCAAGAAAAATTCTTCAAAAACCATTAAGCAGAATGGCCTACCCCCAAAACAGCTTTAGCTCAGAAAGTCCCCTGCTGAACACAGTTGGCAGGGCACCGCAGTATGCCTCACTGTCTTACTTTTCAACAAGCATCTATTCTCAGCCACCACCTGAAACCAGACCATGGGGTAGTTGGACTTCTGATGTCATATGGGCTTAGCTCTTAAGAAATTATCTTCTCATTTATCAACTTAAATTTTACAACTCCCAAAAGCTTGTTTTCCTTATTAAAGATTTGCCATTTCAACATGGAGCTGTTTGGTCCCACTCCCACAAGTTTGTTTCCAGACCCTCACAGTGTGTGCAGCCAATTGATTCAACCCAAATAGGACGCTGTGCCTTGCAGGCAGAAGAGCATAAGCCTCCAGAAGCAGAACAGCCATGAGCGAAACAGAAACTCTCCTCTCAGGACAGCAAAGCGCCAGCCCTGCTCCTGCATTCTGCCCAGAGCCTTCCACCTCCTCACCCATGCCAAGTCATTTGGCTTGTACACCAGCTTCTTTGGCTGCTGCCTGAGTGGGCAAGAATAATTTCTTTTACCTCACTTCCCCTCAAATTCAGTGCTGCTTGTTTTCAGTGACATCAACAAACTGATGATATTGGCTGAAAAGGAAAAGAATCTGGAAGAGCACAAAGAGTAAGAGGAAACAGAGAGGAAAACAGGTGGAGAGAAGTTCTTTAGGAAATGGAAACTGAGGACTGGAAGTGCAAGTCCAATGCAGTACAGCAGAAGAAGCAGGTGATGAGATCAGTGATAAATCAGCAAGGAGAGCACTTTAAGTATATGCACTGAGGTCTTACCAAGGTATCTTTGGGGTTTAGGTAGTTAAACAGCACATAAGTTCAGCAGTAAACACTAAAGGAATGGGAAAAAAGTAATTTTAAAAGGAGGATTTTCCTTTGGGAGAATGCAATACAGAGCAGTTAACAGAGACTGCAAAACATGGACGACAAGATTAGGATTTCTGAGGAGTTTAAAATCCCTGAAGCTGGGATCACATCATCATACAGGTTTCACACATAAATCAGCCAAGAATGCAGTGTATGAAGGAAGAAAGGACAGCTTGGTTTTAAACAACCTGCATTTGAAAGAGTGCAGAAAATATTACGGGAGCAAAGAGAGGAGAGATAAGCAGCAGATGTATTTGCATCCAGCTGCAGTCTCAACTACTACTTCGGTGATGGTATCAGATGAAACCACCCAGTGAACATTACAGGAGAGGGAGGTTTGTGCCTAGAGAAGGAAAATGTTCACTGGTATGCTAAGAATGGTACTGTTTCTTTCCACCCCCAAAGAAACAAGGGGTGCAAGGGAGAATCTAATCTAAAGAGGTAAAGGACAAATTCTGCAGAGAGCTTTCTCCAGAGCAACTTAGCAGCACAAACACAGGTATGAAAACTAGTGAATAAGTGTGGAATGCCCTTCACTCCCATTTAATGAACCAGACCCCCAGGACTAGTACTGCTGCTATCAGGAACAATTAGGTTGTTCGTTTATATCATGCCCTGATGAGATCAGTACTGTTAGAAGTACTCCTGGAAGAAAGAATTGCAGATGAAATGCGAGACTTGATTAGCACTGTCAGGTAAGCTATGTAACAGCACTGTGAATCCCTACAGTTTACACCTCGGTCAAAATTCAGGTCAAAGTTGGGTTAACTGAAAGCCAAATCTCTACTCCATTAAACATACAAGACCTAGTCAAGTTATGTCTACCCAAAAAATAAAACAGTCAAATTTTCTTCATGTGTGTAGCAGTGCATCACCCGAAGTTTAAACATCACATGAACACTGTGTCATTAAGTTTCCATCGAGACAGCAGCAATGATCCACTAACACTAAACAACGGCACTCAAGTGAGAACAGAAGCAGAAGGATCCTTTAATCAATGGCCAGCAGCATGAGACATCAGAAGTGTGAAAATCTTTGTTTCCATTTATCTACTTATCCACTTCTCTCTGCACATCTCTTCCCAAAATAAAGCAACGGACAATGTCTCAAAATGACCCAAAGAAGACAATATGCTACCAACTTTTATTCAGAAACATTCAGAATATGGAGAAGGACTGAACCAGACATTCTGGCAGAACCCTCTGTTGGCAATGAAGGTTTTCAAGCAGAAACAGAATTAAGTCTGTTTCAAAAGTAGGAAATACTTGTCTGTAACGACAGTCCATAAAGCTCACGGGAAGAACAAAGCTAGCTCAGAGATTTTTGCTGATGGTCTCATGTGATAACTCAAGATCACAGACATACTTTTTCATGAGCCTTAATAGAAATAACAATGTAAAAGCATTTTGTGTATGAAATATTATCATCTGTTGTCACCCAACACTGAGGGGACAGACAGGTTCTTCTAGGGATCCTTGGCAGAATGATGATGGCACTAAATCGTAACAGGATATTATGATTAGAATAGCACAGAATTTATTATTAGAATAGCACAGGATTTCTACAAGCAGAATCAGTATAGTACAATCTATACGTAGTGTAATACAGAATTTCTAATACAACCTAACTTATAATTTCTAGTCACCTGGACCCTCTGCAGATCAGGTCAGTTCTTAATACACGGTTTGCTGTATCCGTGTAACAATCGTAATCTAGACTTGAAAATCATATAAGGGAATACGAGTCATTCACTCAGTCCGTGGAGGAAGCAGATGATGGTGGAGGTGTCCCTGGCCACCGGAGGGTCCCAGGTCTCACTGTCCAGCAGCAGCTCCGGTCCAAGTTCCCCATTTAGGACTTGTAATTGCTTGATTTTAGGGACAGTGCTCCGGGTGCTTCCCTGTTCTGTGATGGGGCCATCACCACCACCAGGTTGGCCGGGTGCCTGGGACCTTCAAGGCCGGTAAGGAAGGAGTAACTGGCCTGGCGCCCAGGAACCTTGAGGCCAGTAGAGAGGGGAAGAAAATCTCTTTTGTTTGTCTACTTGGTGCACAGGACCTTCAAGGCCTGATAATGAGGGAAAGAGAACGAACACGTGACCCGCTCTGTCACAGCGCATGGCTGCTTGCCTCATAAAATGGCATTAGTTATGTTAACCCCATTACCAAAGGTTGGGAGCAGGGGGTACCGGTCACACCTGTGCACTGAGATACCAGCAGACAAATGATGATGCATTTGAGCACATATCTGGATAGAATTCAAGTGTAACCAAGCTTCATGATCTTTCCCTTTACCAAAGCCAAATAAATCACTTTGACGTTTCTCAGAGTATTCAGAAGCATGGTACTCCCTGTGAATACTTAAACAGAGGGCAATATCCATCAGAGCAACCTTGCCACAGCAGAGAACAATCCTGACTCCCACAAAGCCATGATGAAACCATACACTGCCAAGGCACTGGGTGTGTGCCCGTGCCCAGCACACCCCCTCTGGACGTGCCCAGTAAATTGAACAAAGCTCAGAGGAGATTTTCAGTGCATATACCTAGATTTTCTGACCACCTTCCAACATCAGAAATCAGACTGACACAACAACAATTCACACAGCCTGCTTCTACCTAGGGTTCTTCCTAGGGGCATTTAAACGTGAGCTAGGAGTAAAGCAAGATGAACCGTTCTGCTGGGGACACAACAGTCCCCAGGAGCCTATGATACCAACCTCTCATCAACATTTGGGATGTCTGCATTTCAGTCATCCAAAAGGAAAGGGTTTTTCACATGCACAAAACTTAATGAGCAATACAAGAACAATTTTCAGTATCAATAAATAAAATACTAAATGATAAAACTTCTATCCATATTCCATCACTGAAACATTTTGTGGACATAGCAGCTATGTGAATTTGGCTAAATTTAGGAATTTAGGCTAAATTTTGGTGGTTTTTTTTTTAACTATTAGGATTATTTCTAAGGTCATTTTCAGTGACTGAAGTGATGCCACTACCATATGCATGTATAAAGCAACTACATGAAGAGGAACAAATCAGTAGATGTGCAAGCTTTATATTTGCATTTCACAACTACCAGGGAAATAATCTGAAGAAAAAACATCACAAGAAGATATAAAAAGAAGAGCAGAAGGATTCTTCTGAATGCTGAACAATGCTCAGTCATTGTGTCAGGTATGTTTAAAACCTTTTGAACTTGTAGCAAACCCTCCTTCAACCAGGCTTACCTTAGCAATTGCTCACACATAAGCAAATCCAAATAATGTCCATTTTGAACACAAAATACCTAACCATTCCAAAAAAAAGCTAGCATGCAAATCACCAGTAAACTGAAATATGTGACAGAGTATTACTCCTTAATTTTGTTCAGGTACTTTCAAAGTTTAAAGTTTCAGAAGAAGAGTATTATGCAAGTGGAAGTAGAGAAGACACACTGTCACTGACTTTCCACAGTAAGCATTTTGAAAGAAGAAAGACCTTTCCTTGTAGCAAGTATTAACCATCAGATTTCTGCTTAAATATTGCTTGGGGTTTTTTATTCACAAAACCAGCTTGTTGTCCCTGCTCCCAATCTCCATTTAAAATAAAACTATGAAAATAGGACGACTTGGCAGCACATCTGGCAAACTTTTAAAATTACTTGATTTTTCACCTGTGAGAGCATCTATTCTCTTTGCAGTTTAAGTATAAGGTGTACTTGTTAAATTGGCAGAGTTCGGACAGCAATATCTGAAGCAGGATTTCTTCAGCTTTCAGAGTTTAACACGAACGAGTAAGCATGCGTGCACACACACACATACAGCAGCTAATGCACAATCATACACAGCCAGCAATTGTTGTATTACAGCATGATCCAGAACCCAAAATATTTCAGTAATCCTGAATTATTAAAATTCAACCTCAATATTAGCTGAACCCATTGCTTTTGATCAATTCTCACTACCATTTTTCTATGCAAAGATTTTCTACATATGCATGGAACCAAAGAAAGAGTAAAAGTAGAAAACTAAGCTATAAACACAACCGTACCATTGTCATCACACTCCACAGATAAGTAGCTCTGCAACTGAGCAGGTATTTGAAGGGTATGATAAGATAAGTGTTCTGTTTGACATAGTATTTAATTTCAAGACAAAACATTTAGTCAAAATAGTCTTTAAGATAAAAAAAGGTCCCAGCTGAAACTGGAGAAGCTTGTGGGTACTAATGATACCGCAACAAAATGTCTAAGGTCGATCAAAAGAGATTTCAGGGCCCTGGGAAGAATGCTAAAAAATTCAGAAGCATAAGCAGTGTTTGCCTCGATCCTCCCAGTAATAGGGAGAGACTTTGGAAGAAACATGCGAGCTCAAGATATCAATACCTGGCTCCAGGACTGGCGCCTCCACCAAAACTTCGGGTTTTTAAACCATAGAAGAGTCTTCGAGGCACAAGGTATGCTGGGGCCTGATGGGATCCATCTGTCCCGATGGGGAAAACACGTCTTTGGACTTAAGCTGGCAAGGCTGATCAAGAGAGCTTTAAACTAGAATCAAAGGGGGAAGGGGATACCAACAGGATTGCCGAAAGTAAGCCAAGGATTGGCATGGCATCACCTGAGGGTGGCAATGCTAGCAGGAACATTTACGCTGCTCCTGGGAGTACAGATAGCTCAGGAACATATCTGAAATGCTTGTACACTAATGCATGCAGTATGAGAAACAAACAGGATGAACTGGAAGCGTTGGGTAGTTCCCAAAACTATGATATCACTTGTATTAGTGAGACTTGGTGGAATGAGTCCCACGACTGAAGCACTGGGATGGAGGGCTCCAGGCTGTTCAGGAGGGACAGGCAGGGCAGGCAGGGTAGAGGTGTAGCACTGCATGTAAGGGAGAGGTTTGATTGCACAGCCCTTACAGTTAGCGGGGATGTGGTTGACAGCCTCTGGGTGAGGATTAGGGCGATGGAAAACAAAGGAGGTGTTTAGTGGGTGTCTATTACCGATCGCCCAGCCAGGATGTTAGCACTGATGAGTTATTCTACATAGGCAATTAGGAGAAATTTCTGGATCAGTAGCCCTTGTCCTTATGGAAGATTGCCCATCAACTGAGAATATCATACTGCTGTGACAAGCAGGTCTTGGAAGTTCTTGAAGTTTGTAGGAGATAACTTCTTGTCACAAGTACTCAGTGAGCCAACTAGGAAAGATGCCCCCTAGACTTGCTATTTGTGAATAGAGAAGGACTCGTGAGGGATGCAATGGTAGGTGGCTGTCTGGACCACAGTGATCATGAAATGGTTGAGTTTAAAATTTTCAGTGTAATGAGAAAAAAGGACAGCAGAATTGCTAACCTGAACTTCAAAAGAGCAAACTTTAAGCTATTCAGGGAGCTACTTAGCAGAGCACCCTGGGAATCTGCTTTTAGGGGCTTAAGAGTCCATGAGTGCTGGTCAGTTTTTAAGAACGGCCTTTTAGAAGCACAGAGGCAGGCAATTCCACTGTGTCATAAGTCAAGCAAGCAGGGCAGAAGACCAGCTTGGCTGAACAGAGAACTCCTCATGGAGCTCAAGAGGAAAAAGAAATTGTACGATCTCTGGAAGCAAGGTCATGCTTCTCAGGAAGATTACAGAGCTGTGGTTCATGCAGGGAGAAGACATGAAAGGCCAAAGCTCAGTTAGAGTTGAAACTGGCCAGTGTTGTGTCAGGCAATAAGAAAGGCTTTTTAAAGTACGTTAATAGCAAGAGGAGGTCTAAAGAAAACATCAGACGGATACTTGTTGAAGATGGTTGCCTGACTAATAGGGATGAATAAAAAGCAGAGGCATTCAATGCTTTTTTGGCCTCAGTCTTTAGTAATATGAATACCTTAGGTTGTCCGATTCTCTGAGTCAGAGGATGAGTGTAGGAACAGTGACTTTCAATTTGTGGACACAAATTGTAAGGGACCAACTGTATCAGCTGAATGTTCACAATTACATGAGGCCTGATGGGATTCATCCCAGGGTACTGAAGGAGTTAGGGCATGTTATTCTCGATCACATGTTAAAGGTCTTGGGAGTCTGGGGAGGTCCCTGTGGACTGGAAGCTAGCCGATGTTATTCCAATTTATAAGAAGGGTATGAGGGAAGACCTAGGAAACTACAGACCTGTTAGTCTAACCTCATTCCTGGTAAAATTATGGAGAAGATTATACTGGTTACTATTGAAAGGCATTTAAAGGCCAATACAATCATCAGGCACAGTCAACATAGGTTCACAAAGGGGAAATCCTGTTTAACTAATTTGATAACTAATTTGACCTATGAAAAGGCCACCTGCCCAGTGGATTAAGGGGAGGCAGTTTTTCTGGATTTTAGTAGTTTTTCTGGATTTTAGTAAGGCTTCTGATGCTGTCCCTCACAGCATCCTTCTGGACAAGTTGTCCAACTGTGGGATGAGCAGGTTCATGGTGTGCTGGGTGAAGAATTGCCTGAAGGGCAGAGCTCAAAGTCTTGTAGTGAATGGGGCTACATCTGGCTGGTGACCGGTCACCAGCAGTGTTCCTCAGGGCTCAATTCTAGGGCCAGTTCTGTTCAATATATTTGTCAATGATCTGGATGCAGGAGTTGAAAGCACCATTAGCAAGTTTGCGGACGACACCAAACTGAGAGGTGCTGTTGACTCTCTCATGGGACAAGATGCCTTGTAGAGGGATCTAGGTAGATTGCAGCGTTGGGCAATCATCAATGGC
>VZTQ01002784.1:475424-527825 GCA_013400755.1 Pelecanoides urinatrix | reverse complement strand
CCACCCACCCAAAAATACTAATTTCATCAGACCTTCACTGTAACCTGTATCACATTGGATGTGAAGCTTCTATAAGGCTGCATAATTTGGGGAAGGCTATTTCATCTTTCACTGTTCCATGTCTGCTTGCTGACAGCTTTCCCCATTATAACACTGCCTTTGATACTTCGAACTTGTAATTTACTGCACCTCAATCAGCAGAAGCTGTTGTATACTTGTATCATCATATTTGATTGTTTTTTTCTTTTAAGAACCGTAACATCATTCTACATTTTCTATTTTTGATGCCCATCCTGTTCTTAGCAAGATCAGGCACTCAGTTATGGTACGCCCTAGGTAAATACAGTAAATGATTGATCCTGCTCCAAATATTCCTGGTTTTCACTAATCCAGGAGCCAGTGTTAAATCAGGACACTGTTGAGCTTGGAGTTGTACAAACAGAACAAAGACAATCCCTCATCAAATATTGTGGGCTAAGAATCATGAGCTACATGTGAGCTAAAATCTTGAAACCCAGCATATTGTTACTTATGCAGTTTGATTTTTTGATTTGGAGATAAGGTAAAACACCTTTTAGTAAATGCCTGAACTTAGAATGAAATGACATCTGGCTGCATCAGTTTCTGGACTGAAGGATGCAAATGTATTGCTGACTCTGAAGGTAATTGCAGGTTTCTTCCGTGACCACCACCTGGTTCATTTTGGCCTCTTCATATCTCCATTATCTCATCTGAAAAACGGGAATAATAATTCCTAGGAGTGCTGCCACGCTTGCTGTTTGTAACATGTTAGGAACGAAAGACTTTTTAGAAATGTAAAAAGCTACTTCTTCCATTGATTTTTATGGAATTAGTGTCGAAACAGTAATGCTTTGATTTAAGAACTCCCAGGGTCCCGTTACCTGCTGTAGGGGCTCAAAATATTTGGCAGCTGCTGAAATGGTTTTCCATCTGCCCAGGTCTCTTCTCTTTAACACGTGTATTATAGTGGTAAGTAACTGTATTCATTTCAACTTCTGTCCTCTTGGACCTTTCTTCAGGCCAGACTGAAACACTCCTGCTCACAATGAGTAGTACCATTCTCCATAAAAAGTCTCATTGATTTCAGAAGAGTTTTCACTGATACGTTGTACTATTCATTGTTAAGTAAGGGAATAAATATCACAGTCTGGCTCTGCACAGCAAAAGCAATAGAAACTGGAGGGTGGGAATTACAGAGACAAGGAAACCTTTCATTTAAAAAAGATGCAAAGAAAATGTGATTCATCTGAATGTTTTAACTCTGAAGAAAAGCTTTCACTGGCAAATGATAGAATATAGTATAGAGGCTGGCATCTGTAGTAAAGCAGAATTTAGAAAGCTTATTCCAAATAAGAATATAAATTACTTGGCTGCTGTATCATAAATTTTACCCAAACACTGGGAATTCAACTGAAGTATGACTTCAACTACTAAAGAATTCCAGGATTTAAAGGATATGGTGTTCCTGGGAGGGAGGCTGGGGTTTGTTTGGGTTTTGTTGCATTCATTTTTCAGTCATATTTTACAGGCAGATCTTTTAGAAGTTATGTAATACACTAGCAGTACCGCTTCAGAGCTATTGAAAAAGTATGTTTCTAATTTTGTGGGCTTACAGGCTAAATAAGGGCACAATAACACCTGAATCAAAAGTATTTTATACCTCTAAATGTTTGTGTATCTGCTAGGCTATCTGCTGGCTTTCCCTCTCCCTGCTCGTGCTGGGGTATGTTTTTGCGCTATGCCATCCAGCTGGCACTGCAGAGCAGCAGTACGCTGAACTGGGTTGCGTTGTGCAGCGCTGGGGTGTGGTTTCCCTCTGTATCTTGCTCTCCAAACTAAAGGGAAGCATTTAATGGTTGAAGGGTGGGAAAAATTATTCAAACCTGCTTCACCTTAAGGTGAAGCCTTGACCTTAAGGTAGTCATTCAGAGCTCTGCCAGGCCAGACACAATTCTCTGTGTACTTACAGTGGTAAGCAGTGTTTTACATCAAGTTGGCAGATGTAACTACAGTATGGTGCAAAGAGGTGGGAAAGGGCCCCATGGCTGCATAAGCAGTGTGCTTTCCATTTCAAGAGCCAGATATTTTTTAAAAGAAAAATGAACCTCAGTGTGCTGTGCTGTTTTAGACCAAAATACAGGTCATAGTGGGAAGCCGCAGAAAGCAGCTGTACCTTTTCCTCCCATCCTGATGCCATCCCCACAGTCTTTCACAATCTCCCTTTCTTCCCCCACTCCACACACAAAGAGCAAAAATGTTGCCGTTCACATCTGTTGCTGAGTGCTAACGCTAATCTGTGCCTTCGTACGCTGGCAGCTACAACGTGTGTGCCGTTGATGTGTGTCGGGGGCAGGATGGTTTCTCCCTTGTATGCACCAAGAAAAGCTGTCCCAGATACTGACCTTGCTAAAACAAATTGTGTTCGGTCACCTCTGCATCCGCTGCCGTGGAGTGCCCTATTAGAAGATGCAGTGGAAGACAACTTGCAAACGTTTCTGGGCACAGTGTAGCTGCTCCCTTGCTTTGGCAGTGCACCACAGAGAAAACTGATAAGCTGTGCTCCCTTGTCCCGCTACAGCACTGCAGTTGGATTTTCTTTAAGATGCATTTCAAGGTCTTGATTTTAGTGGGAGGTACAGATGCTGGTTTTATCTGAAAACAAGACAACTTACTTAGACACACCCTTGGAAAAGCATTTGGCTGATGTTTGCAATTGCCTATTTCCTGTTATTTCTACTGTAGAGCAGTGAAGAAAGTAAGTTGATTAAAGTTCAACCATCAAAATCTCATGCATGCTTTATTATTTCCATTGCTGCAGCACCCAGAATCCCCAATTAAAGCAGTCACGTTTGTAATTTAGGGGGGGCTTTCCTTTTCAATATATAAGCAAAAAGATGGTAATGAATTTTTAACAGGCTACCTCTGCCTACTCAGCTTTCATTTACAGCAGACTATGTCACGAAAGGGAAGAATTAAAGCACCAATAATTTTCAAATGGGTATGTAAATCAGACTTTTGGTCATGTTTGTGATTTTTCTGTCTTGAAATTTTCCTGGATAGCAGGTAAAGCAGAGAATAATCTTCCAGTACAAACTCTGAGCTTAGTTGGTCCCTTTATGACTGTAAGCCAAGCTCAACTTTCAGTTATATCAAATTCAGTCCAGTTACAATTAATTTTTCCCTAGCACAAGCCTATATTAACAATATTGGAGACAAACCTCAAATGATCCATATTTTCTCTGTAATGGAAAAAAACCCAAAACACCTGAGGGTACTTAGCTGCTGCAGGTTTCCACCACTTGAACTAGTAGAGGTCTGTAATGCAGATTCTTGTTCAGAAAGGCATTTATTTTTTCTCTAGTTAGCAGATGAAAGAGCAGGGCTCCGTTGTATTTAATCAGAAAGAAATGGGAAAAAGGAATGTCTTGAGAAAACCCAGGAAGTGAAAAATGAATAAAAATCAGCCTCTGGTTTTAAGGAAAAACAGCAGTTGATGGGCTTGTGAGGTCTTACGGCTATCGCCTCTCTCTCAGGTTACAAATGTACAGGATAAGGTGTTCAGAAAGTAAAACCCCAGCAGCAGAGCCTCCAAATGTCACACGCTCCAGGTGCCAGTGACACACAGTCCATCCAGGCACACGCCCAGCTTATTCCTCACCGAGGAATTCGGGAGCTGGGCCTTTCAAGTCTCCCTCTTTGGCATTTATCCAAGATTACTGAGGCTTTGAAAAGTGGGATTGTTCTGAAAGGGGGATGGCAGTTCCAAGCAGCGATTTGCAATGGTATCGCACATCCATCGTCTCCCTGTAATACATGACCACGTGTACGCTCACATCACAGACAGTGCTCTTTTCACTAGCTGAGCGGCTGGAACGGATGCCAGAGAATTAGGAGGAACTGGCCAGCCTTCAAGATTTCTTCATAAGGACTTCTTAATCAGCTCCCATGCCTCTCTACTCATGTCTGTGTGTCTGGTAATTTGCTCTACTTTATGTACACTCTGTTCATCATACAGATTGGCTTTTTACTTTCTGCAGCGATTCCTCTCACTTTGCCAACACCTTGCCATTTGCAGCTTTAATGCCTATTGGTAGCACTTCATCAGCAATAGCTGCCAAAGTATATTCCTTTTACAAGATGTTCACCCTCAGTTTTTATAGATAGTTACAAATATAGTCACAAACTGATTGAATAGTTCGTTTTCACGTGCTTTTCACGTGGAATAGATTCATCAAAATGAATAGATCATCGGAAGATTGAAAACAGAGATGAAGAAGCTTCTCTAGCGTGTATTTGTGCTCCAAACCAGAGCCAGCTCTACCAAAACCGTTCCTGTGTGCCTAGTCTTGTTTTTAATACCCTCAGTAGGAGAGTTTTTACAGCTTCCCATAGCCAGCTAGTACTGGTCCCCTTTCCAGCACCAACACACACTCCCTAACTTGATTTTCTTCTACCGTGGGTAATACTTCACTCCCCAGGCTCAGCCACAGGAACCTGAGCAATGATCTTGTCAGTGAAGCCAAGGCAGAGAAGGCTTCTGATACCTCAGGCTTTTCTGTGTCTTCTGTCACCCTGTCTCATTTATCTGTGGGTACGTGTTTTCTCAGTCTCCCTTTCACTGGTGACGAGCCCTTCTTGCGGCCCTTCACATCCCTGCCAGTTTCAATGCAAATGGAGGTTTTGTTCTCTTCGTTGTCACTGTGTCATGATTGAGTGGTTTAGAGGCCACTCAAAGAATCACTGTAGAAGGTATCAGCAGAAAGCGATTTTAATAGAAATTTATGAAAGCATGACTTAACAGAGTTCAATGGCAAGGTTCACTCTATCACTTACTGCACGGATGAAGCGTACAAAGGAAGAGAGTACGGGAAGCTGAAAAGTCCTTGGCTAGCATGGACACTACTTAGCAACTACTAAAACATCAGTGTGTTATCAACATTATTGTCATACTAAAACCAAAACACAGCACTATGCCAGCTATTAGCAAGAAAATTAACTCTATCCCAGCCGAAACCAGGGTATCGTGTTAAAATTGAGTTGGGAGGATGTATACAGAGGCCGAGAATGAAAAGGTTAAGGGAGACCCTCCCATTGAGTCACGAGTAGACCTGGCTAGATCTATCCCTAGTCCCAGACTTGGTCAACGGCATATGTCTAAGGGATTATATGTGTTTAGCAGCAGTCTAAGGTTCATTCATAATCTTAGAATAGATCATAAGATTTTAGCAGACTATATTTGCTAGCAGGTACTTCCATCAATTCACATACACACAGACGCAAAGATGTACCTGTTAAAAATCCCCCTTGAGTTCAGTGAAATACTTGCGTAAAATGTCTTGGCATTTCTCAATGGGCAAAGGGTTGAGCCTCGAGCAGTATTGCAGCCCAGGTCCCGTGCCAGCCAGCAACGGTCCTCTGAATATCGCAAACTCAAGAGTTTGCAAACTCTGAGGAGCATTCCACTCAGAGGGAGATGCTGGATGCAACCCGCTGCTGTCCAGGAGAGCTCAAAGGGTCTCACTTGGGACCACTGTTCATAGGGTTGCAGGATGATTGACTTTAGTCATCCATCAAGACTCTCAAGGTTTCAGTAACAATAGTATTGTTCCACTTGAGGTATGACTCAGATATTATCCCCTCTCTCGTCCTCCACTTGGGCCAGGCAGCAGAAGTTTATGGTACGGTCGGTACATTCCCCAGCCTCAGCTACACAAGTGTTCTTGATACGGTAAAGGGACGCTTCACCGCCTGACTCGTTACACCAAGGCCGAGGTTTAAGGGGAGTTTCTGAGATCGTGGAGGGGGCGGGGGGATGCGCCACCACACACCGTGTGCCCCATTCCCACTGTTCTGTACCTCTCCTTTTCCTGTCTGGCTAAACAGGGGACACTTGGCTGAGCTGTGTCTGGCCACCTCTTCTCCTGCCTGCCCATGCTCTGCCACGCTCTGATTCACCAGCTGGAGACAGTTTGGTAAAATTATTTTGGTTTTTCAGATGCTCAGTTTGAAGCAAAACCTTTTACCAAAAACACCCCTGTATAACTGGTTAGTAATAATAAAGTCCAAATCAAGCTTCAGGCACTTCTCCGAGTTCAGTTTCAAACTCACCTTCGTGTAAGGTTTATAATTTATAATTTAAGCTATTTGCTTCTGATTTTTTTTAACGGAAACCGGTGGAAATGCAGGGGGAAAGAGATTGAGCATCAGCCCATGTACAAAGGACTTCTTTCTCCTAAGGGACAATACTACAGTAATCCTTACACAAACAAGATTTCTGTCCCTTGGTATTTTACAAGAAAACTATGTTTTTAGAGTAGCATTAGGGTTGCATAGAGTTGCATGATCACTGTCATTCTACAGCAGTTTTCTTCATTTGCTATCACTGGTAGAAATAAACTGCCTTTTGATATTCAGTGAGGGGCAACAATTTGTTCCCAAGAAACAGATATGAAATTGTCTCTCCTCCTGCCTTTTCTTCTCCCACACCATAGCTAGAAATAAATTCTCTGGGTGTTGCTCACTCTCATCTCACAATATTTTCTGCTTTATGGAATAGCCATGTCAGAATTTATGGTTTCTTACCGCTTGGTGACATATCACAGGAGTATCTCTATTTCCTTTTACAACAGCCTGTTTTGACTTGCTTTAAGCTTTGAAGATGTCATTAGCCTGCACTACTTGAGTGTACCACGTCAGTGATACAGGGATGTTGTTTAGTGCATATCCCAAAACAAAGCAGCTGAAGATGGCTCAGTGAAATGAATAGTCCTATCTTTTGTCATTATTTTGAATGTTTTTATTCTAAGTTTATAACTAGATGGCTACAAATCTGTGTTTAAGGCTTGATTGCAACCTTACTAAATGGCTGGTAACTTGGTAGCTGTTCTGGATACCAGTAAATGTTGGGTTTCAATTAAATCAAAAAGATTTACTGTTGTTCTTTGTTGTCCTTTAATTTTCAAGGTATATATCTTCCCATTATTGATTTGACAGTAGTGAATGAATGCCTCAATCAAGGTCATGACCCTATGATGCTTAGCTACTGTAGATCCACAGATACTATTGTCCGTGTCCCAAAGAACCTAAACAGACTAGTAAAGAAAACTGAATGGTTGCAAACTGTCTTCTGAGCTCCTTGGTTTTTTTTATAGGAACTGGTTCATTGCTCAGGGAATACTACTCAGCCAACAGTGATTAGAAAGACTTTCCATTCACCTTGCACTGTCTCTGCCAGTCTGAGAAACTATTACCTCTGCTTTGTAACGCACCAGTCTTTATGAACTTTGCTTCAGATCTCTAATCTATCCTTAAATTAGGTATTTTTTCCCTAGCTAGCTCAGAATGCAGCCCTTTCTCCATCAGCTGGCTCCAATTATGTGATCCTCACATGCTATCTCTGAATAAATGTTCTTTGAAGTTATAAAGTAGAAAGATGCCCTTGGTAAGCTACTTTGATTCAATTGCTTCAAATAGAAAGAGCACTATTGAGGTATAAAGGTTAATTTCACCCATCTCAACTCAAGTTAAACAAAAATTTAATGAAGTCCAACAGATGCTGAAGTTTACTACTCCTGAAAACCCAGTTTCTCCGAATTCTTTACCCAGGTAGATGCTCTATGATGTTTTCTTTTCTAGCAAAGGATATATTGCTCGGCCTAGATTTTTGTATGATCTCAGATGCCAGGAATGAGCCTACTGAGAACAACCCAAGATGCTTAGTATGCTCTTAAAAAAAAAAAAATTTTAAAAAAAATATCTAACTGCTTTATTTAATTCCTGAGTGGGAGCCCAGCCTTCCTAACGGGTACTAAGCATCCTGAGGAATCAACCTATACTTGTTCTGTCAAGCTTGTGGCCGAGCTCATAGCCAAGCCCAAAGTCCTGTTTGTCTATGCAGGTTATGTTTTGGCTTTGATTCAAGTCTGACCCAGTGCCAAGAACAGGACTGCAGAGATGGAGAACCAGGACTCAAGCCTTTACCCCCACAGGAGAATGAGCCATGTGGCTTCATGCAGTCATGTAAACGTTTGACATGCATCAATTAAAATACAAAGTCTTAATTAAAAAGAAAAATCCTTCGTAATCCCAAATGAACAAGTGCACACCTGAATTCCAGATTGGATCCTTTAGAGCACTGCTACAGTAGCAAATTGAAGAGTCTCTTAAAACCTATGGTGTCAGTGATACATGGTTTAAGGAGATCATGACACAGTTGACTTTTACAGCAAAAGTCCGTCATACCAAGATTGAATCTGCATGCAAAATAAAGTTTGCTAGACCTAGACAGCCACAGGCTGTAACATAGCAGTCCCCAAGTGCAGGTTCACATCAGAGATGTTAATTGTCTCCAAACATCAGGCAAGTAATCTGCATTTTGAAGAGTCTGTAAATGGGCATTTACATAATTTATGTTTTACAAAGTCCACTGATGCATATTTGCATAACAGACCACAGCAGTGCCAACAGATCCATCACAGTACATGGTGACAGCTCTCATGAACTTCCAGCGGGTTTTTCCCTTTATTGGAGCTCTTATGACAGAAAGAAATTGGCAATAACCGATAAATCTCAAAGAGAAGACGGAGTGCCTGTCAAAGCTGCTTTGGCTGGGTGGAAGCATACAGAAATCAAGCCACATGCTCAGTCACCTAAGAAGTGCTCTGCATATGTCCATCCCAATTCTGTGCATAGAAACAAGCAGAGATGGTTCTTTACGTATACATTCAAGTGCTTTCAGTTCCCTGATCTGACGTCTCCCGTTGCTCTCCGCTTACTTGCAGCAACACCCTGCTGCTTTCATGCTCTCCAACTTCTTCCTCCTTAAAAACTAATATATTTTCTCACCACCACCCTCAGCCCCTTGGCATGATCCATTGGAAAGGTGCTGCAGGTGCCTGGAGAAGGGCTTTGGGAACCATGCTGGCTTTGTCACTAGTCTCACCTGAGCAGTCAAGGATGAGCGCATCAGCGTAGAAAGAAGCCAGTTGCAAGTTGCAGACCTTTGAGTTTCAATGCAATGTTCATCACTCTCAAAATGGTGTTTTTATCATTCTCATGATGGAGTTAATACCTCAAGGGGTTTCTAGTCAACTTGTGGGCTATGGCCAGAAGTCTTTTTTCCACATGGCTAAGCGGGAGAAGAAAGCGGTCACCGCTTTGTCACTCCTGGCCAACGTAAAGTTTAGCAGTGTTGTTACCCTGAAAAAGGGGGAACATTTATAGCCCTCAGTCTATTATGTACCACAGCGTTAGCAGACTAGCTAAATGCCATCCTGGTGGTTTTGGTGTAGATGTCTCCCACGAAAACTGGAAGGAGCAGTTCCCACTCTTCCAGAACAGAACTGGGGAATGGGATCATTGTCAGCTCCGAACAGGAATTTGCTTCCTTTAATTTGCTCCACAGCCTGAACTCTGAGCTGAGCATAGTCTTCTGCACATGCTCATGGACAGAGCTTCAATTTGTAAGGCATTTTATTAGAAAAGTTTATTTTTTACCCCTGGTTGTGTATCTCCTTTCCTTTTGTGTTGATTTGGGTATTCGTCATCCTGCTGAATGTGATAAGGGTTCATCAGTTTCACTGCATGCTACTAATAAGATAATGCTTTTAAGCCGTTTGGTATTTTCACATGAAACATGTTCTTCTTGCTACAGATATTCAGCAGAGTGATGGCTCTAATCATCCTCTCCGTCAATAACTGTCAGCTGTGATAGAGCTGGGGTTCTGGTTGGCCGGATAAACCTGGCAATGTGAAATAGAGGATATGCATGCTGAAGAGTTGCCAAACTTAGAGCAGGAGAAGAGACTGATTTAAACTTCCCATACCAGAGCTGAAGCAAGCCTAATGCTGTAATGTTTTCCTTTACTGCTCTTGATATTAAGTCTAAAATGATTAATCCAGGATAATATCTTGCCACAGTTTCTTCTGATTTCAGTTCTGACTGAAATGGATCAATAAACAAGTGTTTCCTGCTGATTGACCTAAGGACCAGAACTATCCTTTGGCATTGTAACTAATCCTTTTTGTCATCTGGATTAAAAGAAATCAGATGATATGTGGATTGAAGTGATGTCAATGTTTATTCTATAATTAAACATCAATTATGATTATATCTTATTAGAACCTCTTTAAAAGATTTTTAGTATAAGGTTCTATCTGTGCTCAAGAAATGACAGAAATACAGGAAACATTCTAAATCCTCACTGCTGCCATTGAGATCTGGTGACTTCAAAATCTTGCAGCAGGAATAACTGCCCAAGTTTCTTAGGGAGCAGTGGGAATAACTGGAAGAATTTGACTAGCTTTTAAAGAGCGAGGAATGATGAGAGCAGCGTGTTTGCAAGATGGAAAGAACCTTTCAGATGTCTTTTAGAGGTGTTTGTGATTTTTTTTCTGTGTCTGCTATGCTGGAAGTTAATGCCTTGTTTGTGGTTATTATATTCAGGGATTTAGTCAGGCAGCTTGAAGTGTATGTGTTGAATGCCCCCTGCCTCGCAAAGGCAACTGTGAGCTAAAAGGGCTCTGCCCTGAGACACAGAGCTCTTTGGTTGGAGGGGAACTCTCCTGTGGTTTATTTTCTCCTGCCCGCTCCGTACAGATATGACATCTACTGCTACAATGTGAGAGTAGGGCTTCCCAAGCAGATAGCAGTCCATCTTCCTGCCCCTCGCTGGCATTCCCTTGTGGAGGCATGAAGAGACCTCACTCAGTGGCACGGAGCCATTTCTATTGTCTCTTCTCCTTTTGCTGACACCCTGTGACTTAATTTGAGCAGTTCTTTCCAGTGTATTTTGGGCCAGTTTGCTCTCAGGGTAGACCCAGGTAGTTAAAGTGTGTAGCAACATTGCAGAGCCTGCTTCAGTCTGAGAGACACGGGTTTCTGCGTACCTTTTCTGACTGATAGGGCCGGAGACACCTGGGTTCAAGCACCCCTTCCAAATTGGGCACGGGGAGGACTTGAACCTAGATACTGTCTATCATGGTGCACATTTTAACTACTGCCCTAGTTGGCAGATGTCTGCTCTCTTACGATTTGGTGTGATCCTGCAAGCCCATGCGGACGAGGTCTGGCAGAGGAGAGGAGACCTGCAGGCCATCCTCCACCTCTATCACAGCACGCCAAGGGCTGTGGAGCTCCCTGGGGTTTGTGCGCAGAGTCAGCTGCAGAAATGTAAACGGTGTAGGGCTTTTGGAGATGAAACCTGAAGGATCTAGAGAACCGTTATGCCCCTAGGGCTGGACAACAGCTGAACAGGAGCTTTGAGAATCTCAGTGGTGCAAAAATGCTAGACACTGCCAGCTAACTCGTCACAAGGAAGCCTAAAATTTCTTGGGGACTGGTGTTGCTAGTGCACAGGTTGTAGCATATTCAAACCTAACCTTCCTCTCAAGCTATGTGATTTTCTTCTTAGGGCACAGAGAAACTGCAAATGGCACTTATATATGACCTGTGAGTTTTTTCAGCTGAGAGAGGTGCTGCTTTTCAGTTTTAGGCCTCAGGGCTGAGAGACATATGCCTAACTTCAAGCAGGTGGTTAATAGTATTTATTTTGGTGGTACAATCTCTGTTTAAAGTTAAGCAGATGAAGTTCAAATCCTTGCTGTAAGGATTTGTTGATCTTATGCTGCTAGCATAAGATCATATCCAGCCTTTTTGCAAAATGGAGCTTTGTCTGTTCAGAGCTGCAGAGCTAAATTAAAATCCTGGTTACAAATGTCAATTGAAAATACAATTAGCAGTTTATGAAAAGGCTGGATATTTGCAACATGTAAATTTTCAAGCAAGAAAAGGTGCCGTTTCCCCTTAAGGGAAAGAGCGCCAACAACACATGCTCTTTTTCTTCTCGAGAAATTAAGGAGTGTCTGGGGGAGAGGAGTTGGGATGGCTTTAAATGTTTTTGTACTCCCTTCCAAAATAAGTTTATAGTTTCCCCATATACAATTTAATTAAGCCTTCGATTTGACCTTTGTATTGAGCAATAAAAGTTAACTGGGAAAGATGTGGGTAGAATGAGAGCACAAACAAAGCATGCCCCACATCAGCCAGTGTGAGAACTGTTTCTGTAACCAAAACTAATGAGATCATCAGGACAAAAGCAACAGCCAAAGCATTTTCAATTATTACTAATATTTTTCTTCCTTGAGCCAGTTTATATTTTTCTTAATTACAGCTTTGAGCTGTGGCGTGATATTTAGCAGATGCCTTCGGCACTTGGCGTGCTGATCACTTGCACACTCCAGACTGGCAGGGGCACCTAATCTTTGAAGTCTAGAGCACACATTCATCTTTAACCATAAAGGTCAATCCTGCATTCCTTGCATCCCCCCAAACTCCCATTAAGTTTAATAGGAGTTTTGAGCATGTGAGGCATGCGGTATCAGGATTGCTCTCAGTCTTCTGGATATTACCAGTGAGGCATGTACAGAATTTCTAAACTTAACTAATTAATTGCACCATACAGTGATAGCAGAAGGCTGTCACAGAGCTTTTTAGTTGTTTCTTTCATTACAAGAAAGTTACAACAAAAGTTCAGCAGATTTACTGGGAACATCATGTTTTACAGATACTTCCATGCTGTGTTTCAGGATATCATGTCAGCTGTGCTGCAGTATGTACGAGGTATCTGGCAAACTAAACAAGCTTAAACATGCAACCACAAACATGCCTAGGACTAGACTAAAACCAGATGTTTCCAGGAAATGTAAAAGATGTTTGGCGTGTTTTAAGCTGATACTTTCAGCTTGTCTGCTTTTGAATAAGTCTTGTATTAATATAAACAAAATGACAAAACCTCTTCTTGCAAATGACTGATTGATTAATGGAACTGTTGCTGAATCACACAAGGTTTGTTAGGTTAGGTTATTTCTTCCCAAAGAAAAGATGGATTGTTCTGTCTTGACATTTACCCTGGCAGGAGCTGAGGCAGTTATACGTGTGGGTTTACTTTTTAGCCCTCAGAACAAATACAATTTTATTGTGGCTCATGAAAATCATGCAGAGTTTGCTATGGCAGCTGTATATCAGAAGCCAAACAAATACAGTGACAGGTTTCCTTACAACAGTACGGCTGAGATAATGTCCTGTTCTCTCTCTAGATATATATATATATATATATTGCATTCAAATGTATAGAAACGAAAGATTGTTTGGGAATGGGGGAAGGAGTTGCCATTTCATGTAAGTGTGGCCTCCAGGCATCTGACATCTCAAATTGTCTCACAGTTGTTCCTGACTTTCATTTATTGCATTTTTTTCTTTGTTGCATTTGACTTTTTTTATAACAGCAGTTCCTGAAGGTTCCAGCCTTCCAACCAATGTTATTTCTTGAGGAGAGTGGGTATGGTTCTCCTCAGCCTGAAGAATTTACATCCAGAATGCACAAAACGTGTAGGAAATAAAGTAGTTCTCTTGCTGGCCTGTAGGGAGAAGTGATCTGCCAAAGAACACACAGAGTTTAATGCAGAATTAAAAACTGCACATAATAATCCTAGTCCCAATTTATGACTATCCCCCCCAAGGCCAGCTTCTCTTCAGTCACACACTCCTTAAAAAGAGAAATGGAAAGATCGCAGAACGAAAATGGAACACATCAGTTAACCCTCATAATCTTGTCCCGCGAGTCTTCTGGAGAGGCTGGCCTAAACCTAATGCAACTCAGTAGTTAAGGGAGGAGAGTGACCTATTGGGTTGTGACTCCTGTAGTTCTTCCCTTTTCTGGTTACATATTTCTTCCTCCTAAGACCAAGTTTCCATAAGAAAGTGTGTGGGGAAAAGGCTTATATGGACACCATATTCTCAGGCTGAAATAGAAAGGGGTAGAATAGTACATATATGGGAGGCTGCAGAGCTGTTAATTACTCCCTTCTTCTGGCTCCAAAAGGGATATATTACACCTGCCTTTTACTGACTAGTATTACATAGCAAACAATAACAGACTCCAGAATTTGGAGAATTGCATTGCAAGTTCATCACACTTTGGGAGTTCTCACATTCCCATTTCCACAGCATGCCTGTTTCCATTTGTCTGCTGCAGCTGTAACTGGAAATAATTAGTGCTGGTCTTAATGTCAGGATAATAGATTATTTGGAAATTGTTGGTACATTTTATGGCGACAGCACTGTTTTGCAATTTCAGAGCTCCTTCCTTTGAATATGTAAAAGTAATTTCAGCTTTTGCTACCAGAGGTGATAAAAAGCTAATAATAACACTGCAGCATCTACTGTAATTTAAGAGCCTGTTCCACCAAGTTGCACCTAGCTTTAATTTTCTTATGAAGCTGTCAGCCAAAACCAAGCCTGTGATCGAAGCGAAATTTTTCAAGCAACTGAGCTACAATGTGGAGAATAAATGCAGGTACTGACCAGTTTACTTTAGACCTGCACTATGAGTATCATTACAACCATGACTCAAGACCAAGACATTAATTTCCTATTGTAGATGCTGACATTCTGTCTTTTCAAAGCACAGTGTTTGCATGAAAGTCTAGGAAGAAATGGACAGGTCTGATTTCACATAATTAATGTAGGAAAGCAGAAATAAACAATCCCCCTTCTTTTCTTCCCACCGAAATAGCTGGGTTGAGGGTTCTCCTTAGCAGCTTATGGTGTAAAACTGATGGAAACGTGTTCCAAATCTCCACTTTGTTGTGGGCATGGTGGATTGATGAGCGTCGATCCTCTGCTGTCAGTGCCCCACTCCATTAGAAACTGGGCTGCTATCATTAACATTTACAGGACTAGTCTGGCAAATCGCTCTGTTTTGTTTTTATTCAGAATTCCCTCACAGGGGTTGTACGCTTGTCTGGTGTGATGATCCGTAGCCTTAGATGTATGCAGGCACCATGGCAGTTGGTTAATCACAAGTACAGCGCCTGAGGAACAGAGGTCCTGAGGCACAAGCACATTGCTTCCACAAGCACTGGCGCCTTGGCGTTTGCACTGGCGTACGAAGCAGAGTCTGCCAGTGGCCCTCTCTTCTCAGCCGTGAGAGGTGAAGGGCAACAAGGGCTGGATCTGAAAGGTGCTGGGGCAGCTCAAACACAGGCTTCCCCAAAATTAATCCAGCCTCCCTCGATGTGAGATCAGCCCAGTTAACTGCCCTTCCCTTCCCGCCTTTTTCCTTCGCTCCAGAAATACTTTCTCTTTCTCTGTTGGTAGCAGCAGCTGCCTGTCTAGGGAGTCTTTGCACTTACCCTTCAGCTCAGTGGAGACAGTGTTGAGCATGATTCAGACGGGAGATGAGGAGGGTTCAGCAGCACTCGCAAATCTTCACAGAGAAAGACTCCTGATCACTTGCAATCACAGACTGAGGTCAAGTCATGTCAAGAGAAGGACAGAAATGGAAAGGGGTTTCTGTTAAGTAGACGAACTTGTTCATCCCTTGGCAGGACAACAGGAAACCTCAACAGACGTTTAAGTAGACCTTGCTGATACTGTTCATTAGAGAGCAATAGCGTGCAAGTACACCAATAAATAGTTACATCTTTGATAATCCCTATCAGCAGCAAACTGCAAATCATGTAGGCTAGAGAGGGGGAATTATCAGCTGGGGTGCCAGTTTGACTTGAACTTGTGTCAGATAACCTAAAAAAATAATAATCGCGTTGTTTTGCCCCTGTATCATTACTGGCTAAGACTAAGGTGTGTTTTAATGTGTGACTCACCAAACACGTTTGAAAGGCATGCTCGGCCCTCGCTATAGGGGATGTTTCCTGTTCCTAAATTAGATGACAGTGACAGTTTTGACTGTCCCTTTCATCCGAAGCTAGTCTCTCTGAGGAATAGTATTGATCCATATAAGTATTTATGAGAAGTTCAGTGCTGTCTGAGCGGCACATGCATTACTGGGTAGCAATCTGCGGTTAGATCTTTGAGGTGAAGATAATCCTAAATGCTCTAAACATCGAGGTCAAGTGATTTTCATTATGTGCTTTGTTTATGTTGTCAAGATGTGAATTTAACAGCAGTTAACACAGACGAAAGTTCAGCTAAGGAAGTGGACTCAATCCCCTGGACTAACTGAGCTGTTCCCTGCACTCACAGTAATCACGGGGCCTAAAGGGACTCCGAGCCATCTTCACTGACCCCGACAGACCTCGTCCTCGGCAAGAGTCCCGAAAGGCTGTTCACAAAGGCTGCTTTGGCAGTCGGCTGCCTTCACTAAGTACCCCTTTTGGCAGGATTTGAATATTCACCCTGGGAGCCTGGATAAAGGAACGGCACAGTCGCTACGACAGTGGCTGTATCACCATCATGACGCAGTGATAAATAAACAGTGTGGAATAATATTCATATGCCAGTGTCCAAAAGGCCATCACACGTGTTAGCCTGAGGTTAGCTGAAGCCTTCAAAGATTTTAACCACTCCATTTCTGGGAAGGAGAGAGGGACTGATGATGGGAAGAAAGTTTCTAGAGATAGCTTTTAATTGGGAACTATAAAGCCTTAAAAATGCAGGAGGTAAATACTAGAACAAACAAAAGTTGTGGGGTTTGTTTGGTTGGTTTTATGAAGTCATGGTCTGGGGGCTTGAACCATGGGTATTGGAAATCTGGGGTTTGCTTTGTTGAGACTGGAGTTTCATTTCTGTGCTAGTCGTCACGCTGACAGGTTGGGTTTTTTTTTTTAGCATGCTCTTTTTTTGCATTTTGAATGTCAGTAGTAGACTGAACATAACAATCTCTGACTCTGAGAAAAAGATTTAAGATTAAAAACTCATTTAACTTGGAGTCTCTCAGCCAAAACCCTGGAGTGAGGAAGCAACACGAACTCTTGAGGAAACGGGAATAAACCATGAAATCTTTACACTGCTGAAATTTGTGCCTTAAAAACTAAATATAGGATTGAAGAAGATCTTGAACTGAATTTAGGACTCAGGCTATTTTTCTTTATTTTTAAGAAGAGAGAAAACAGAGCATTTTAAATAAAATGCCAGTTTTGCACAATTAAATCCCAAATTAGAATTGGCCATGAATAGCATCAGAAGATACTCTGCTGTAAAGACAGAGAGAGAATTCAGAATGTAGTCCTTCCCGTGGAAAGGATAAAGGCAGAAATTTCTAATGTATTATTTAACGCTTGTTATGTAGTGCATTAAGCAGTCACTGAGAGGAAAGCTTTTAAAAACCAACAGCCTCTCTGATAGCATTAAATCTTACCTCAGATTTTTGGTTAAGTCAATATTAAGAAAATAAACGAATTAATATGTTTCAGTCTGCCCGATTTATAGAGGCCAATCAAGTTACAATGCTGGACATGGCCAATTGAAAGAGGGGAATAGATTTACCTGAGTGAGGTCTTAATTTAATCAGCTGGCCCCAGAGAACTGAAGTCAGCAGGCTGGGAGGCAGCAGAGAAATAGTGCCGTTACCGCAGTCGAAAAGGAGAATGACAGTGATGGAAAGGAGTCTAGGCAGTGTCAGAACACACCTATCTCCATGATTTATTCTTAATTTACTTTAATGACAGTCTGAAGGTTGTCCGTTTTTCTTTAACTGTCCTCAGAATACTGACATTTTCTAAACCTTTAGAGCATGCTTTTTCTCCCCCTCCTTTCTGTTAGCTCCATTGCAAGTTGGAATTGAAGAGGAGCTATGTTCGCGTTTTGCCATAATGAATTTTGAGCACAGTGTCAGACTACCTTTTCCCACTGTATACCTTGCCAGGCAGTGTCCCTTCTCTGCAGTCACCCTTGAGTCAGGTCTAGGAATCACAGGTTTCTCTAGGATTAATGTTGATATTAAGATAAAAGGGAGGAATTCATTGCATTTCTTTTACAGTTTATACTGGCAAAAGAACATTGTGTGCTTTACCAATACAATAGTTCATTTTTATTATCGAGTTTATTGATGGTTGTTCAGAAGTACTGACATGCAGACAATGATCTCAGATTGCATTTACATTTCTGGAATACTTTCCATCTTTCCAGTTTCTGCCAGGAACTTGCTTCTGTGATTCAGAGTTTTTATTTTAAGATTGGACTGTTGTTTAATCTGCATTACAAATCTGTGCCTTTCGCTTTCTTGTGTATGTGCACTGCATTCATTAGTATCACAAATCCTTCAAGCTTGGACCTGAACAATTATTGTTAATTTATAAATTCTTCCAGGTAGGAATTTGGTTTTTGCCAGGCACTCGGGTATGCTTTTACAGATTGACTGTAAAATCATCATCCCATCATCAGATGAGATAGCGATATTTTTATCCCCTCCCCAATGCCAATGAGAGAGGGTTCAAGGGCAATACGATCTTAGTAATACTTGCAAATAGCTTGAGAATGTCAAGATATCTGGAGACCCTTATCAGTCATTTTCTCATTTTAAAAAAATCCATGTTTTTGCAATAAAGGACTACTACTACTACGTTCTTATGGATCTAGTCCTTTATATAAAAGATGCCCAGAATTGCCCCGAAATGCATCTGGAGGGAGAAAAAAGTCCCAGTGATATTGTTCCATACTTGAAAAACAAAAAATCCTTGTATTTGCTAGGAAAAACAATGAAACAAAACTTGACACTTTTCTCTTTGTAGCCACTTTTTTGGCCATGTTGATGAACAAGGCATATGAGACACCTATGTACTTCCTCGTGTCAGCAATCTTTCTTGCCAGGTTGTCTTACCATATCAAGGGTTGCATGTTGCTTTAAAGTTAAGGGTAGTGGCAAAGCAGAAAGAAGCGGGAAGTTGACTGTTACATTAAGTCAATACGCTCTCCGGTTTCCTCCTGCAGCAACTCACTGACTTGACGGTGTTTCACTGGGGCATGTTACAAAACCACTCAATCCTAATATCAGGTTTTAAAGCATAAGACAGTTCCTTTCCCAGGTGAAACTGAAGGTACTTTTTGTGAGAGAAAACCAGGTTCTGAGACCAGCCATTGCAATACAGAATACCTATTATTCTGCTCAGGCTGTGTCTCTGAGTAGACAAGTTAGAACAGGCCAGAGAGCAGAACAGTTGAGAAAAACAGTGGGTGCTGAGGACCCAGTGGCCACAGTGGGTCCAACTAAAACATTAATACAAGTGCCCCATCACTCTCCATACATAGTTCAGTTATTCAGACTACTGTACAACAGGTTCCCACAACAGGCAGAATTTAAAGCCACTATTTAAAAGATGCATGAGTAATCTTACGTTTATTTTCATGTTTTCAGATATACTCAAGGACAAGAAAACCCGTCCAGAAAACAGAAATGAACCAAAACCAACTGTGAAAAAGACCGACACCACAACCACCACAAGCACTGTCAAGTCATCCTCTAAACACAGTGTAACTGGAAATGGGAGCAATCCAGCACCGAGCTCCTCACTTGTTATTCTAACAGCACTAGCAGTTCTGTGGCATTGTCCACTGTAGCTGTATTGCCTTGCAGCCACTGCGCAAGCGTTTCTGTCCACTGTCATTTATACCTACAGCCTTACCCAATGAAAGAAAACAAATTTAAATGGCTCTCTAGTTTATGTGATATGTTAGAATAAATATTAAACGATATGCTGGAGTTGTGTAACATCTATGTTACACAACACAGGTGTAAGTGTCATCACTTACAATGTCTGAAGATAGCCTTTGACAAAGCCCACCCAAGATACAGAGGGAATGATGACAAGGGTCTGAGTAGCTTAAGTTACGGGGTAGAAATAATTGAAAACACAGAAATTGTGTATGTGTGTGTTACTGTTTTTCTCAATTTTGTTTGCTGGAATCTGACCGGTGGGTTTTGTTTAATTTTTCTGATAAATTATATGAATGGTCAGTGTCAAATTCAAGCCAATACATACTTTATTTTTCTAGTGAGCAGCTGACAAGCTATGTTGACAGTTGTAAACCATGTTAAAGTGAAGTACTCTCTACCAGCTCAATGAAATTCCTAAGTGGTCAAGAAGATCAAAGCATGTTTGAAACTTCTTTTCACTCTTACTGTTTAGATTGTAGGAAGCAACATAAAAGCATATGGTGTGTCTAATATATCAGTATAGTTGCCTTAACTATGGAAGAAATTAGAACCACTTTGTTTACTGAGAGATATAGATAGTGAGTTTCCCTGCACCACAAAATGCCATTACCAGATGCTTAAGCATATGCTCAAGGCTTATGGGATGAATGTCCAGCAATGGGAAACATAAATAAACATCATAATGTTTTATCCAGTTGAATGCGGCTCTGTACAGAGAAAAAAAGATAATTCAGTTCAAACTTACTTTGCCTATGTGATGGTAAAGAGAAACCAACTTAAATTTTCCATAAAGGTCCCAGAAATATAAATTATTGGGAACTCCCATTAGACAGTAACTAGATTTTGTGCATTGTGGATCTCTGAAATCAACTCTGTTTCATAAACTGTGTATTATTTAATTACATTTAATGTTTAAAATTTTGTATAATGGTAGGTGTAAATGTAAAACAATCTGAAATCTAGGACATTCTCTGTTATGCCTCATCTTGATTGCTACCCTAGAAAATGTCAAAATGTGCATTATATTACAAGGCTATTTTTTTGTAATCAATGATACATTGATGCGTTTTAACTTTTTGGATGAAAAATACTATAATAACTTCTAATGGGTTAAGACTTAATGTGTGTTTTCCAACAACTGTTTACAGTGCCATTGAATATATATATACACAAACACAACTGTCTGAATACAGTGATTAATATGATAAATATATGAAACATTAGAATTGTTATATTTACTACATTGCATAACTATTACAACAGTTTAATGGCCATTTTCATATTGTAGACTATTATTATGTACAGTTTTATAAGTTTTAATGTAAAACACTTGCCTTTGGTTTTTTGTAAAACATCTCTCTGATATTTAGAGTTACACAGCCACTGACATAACTCAAAAGAAGAACCCTGTATCTTAGTAATCAACTTCAGGCATTTTATTGGCAACTTTCATTATAAAAGACAGCCTGACTCAAAGAAGGTGCCATGTGCCAGTATTACTACTGGATGTCATTATATAGAAAGTGGCAATAATACAGAACAAGCATACAATAAGTGAACAAAGACTCACTACACTTGTATGTTTTCAGGTAGTATTAGTGAACATGTCTAATTATGTTTGCAAAGGTGGGGCTTGAGTTTTGTTTTCAATTTGGGCTCTTAGAGCATACTTACAGACATAATCAGAACCATCGACACACCCAGCTGCAAAGGCAGTGTCTCTAAAGTAGCAGCAGCTAAGTTTTCTAAAAGATAATTCAATTTTAATGTTGAAACAAGATAAAATGGACAAGATACTGACATGAAATATTTTATATTTGAATTCTGATTTTTCAAAATGGTAAGGATATTAATATCCCTAAGTAGTGCTTTCCAGTCAGATCAGTGAAGATCAGTTTTCCCAAAAGTACTAAAATGGCTGTCATGTGTTTTCCAGGGTTTGTGAGCTGCATCAGTCTCTTGAACCATAATTAAAAATGCTGCTTCTTTTATTCATTTTCAGTGTCCTTTGGAAAAGTGCACTTTTACCTGAGGAGGTGTGCAAGTCATGTCATTTGTACAGTGAAAGGACACCGTAATTCCCTGCAGTCTTAAAGGATCAGTTGTGATGGCTGCTGTTAGACAGGTTGGTCTCTGTGCACAATGTACATCAGGTGCTAACACTTACCACCAGCTCCTCACATAATACCAATCACTGTGGCTTCACTGAAACAATTCATATCTGTTGCTTGTGACCTTGACCCCTAATTTAGTATTCTCACACTTAAAATGCTCAGTCATCATTCAGGCAAATGCATCCACATTTGCACACTTGAGTCTTCATCAGGATTTCTATGGATAGAGCTAGGGGTTCAGGGCTGGACTCTAACACTACCAGATTTCAGCTGCAGGGAGGGAACTTGAATACCTAGACCTATGTGTCTTTTTGAGGTCCTTTCTGTAAAAGGTTTTGTGCTTTTAGCTCAGAACAGTGATCCAGCTAGTGTAGTATTCAGCGGTAGCGGAGGAAGTTGCAGAAGCCCAGAAGTAGGCATGCATGGAATAACTCACCCAGAGGATTATTTGTTGTTGCTAAATGGTAATCACCTTGCTAAACAAAAACCTCTAAAAAATCAAGGGCTTGAATTCTGGGTTTGGTTGGCAAATATTTGTATGATGTAGCATTCATCTCTCAAGCTAAACAAGACAACCCTTTTTAAAGTTTCTGTAACAGAACTAGAACAAGTTCAAACTGTGGGGTGAGATAGATTCATCAACTCATTTCATGGGATTCAACCAATATTTTAGTAGACACAAATTGTTATGGAACGAGGGAAGAGACTGCAGAGGACTCCACAGCTATTAATACATTTCACACTAATATACTTTTAAACTGTAAGAAGAGTACTAGTCAAACCAGCATGAAATATGTTCATAACGTGCATCAGAAATGGTGCTGTTTTAAAGGGCAGTATTTTTACTGATGGTTTGATTTTTTTTTCCCCTCAGGATCAGTTGCATTTACATATTAAAAAAAGAGTATTTTCCATCAAACAACAAATCTATACCAGCAAAGGCAAAAACAACTGGCTGTGTCAGATAAAAGTATTTCTTTTCAGATTAATAAGATACCTATTTTACAAAATCTTATTTTGTTATCCAAGACATTGTAATTACGATGCAATTACAAAGGTCTAAATTCAAAATACTTTTGAACTTGCCTATGTAATCTCAGTGTAAAATAAGGCACCAGTCTAAGAGCATTGCTGTAGCTTTGCCTAACACTTATGAATTGTATTTAGCCACTGCTTTTTGAATGTTTATTGTTTTGCTATGACTTTCTTTTAATATTTTGCTGTGCCAGCATTTGTGAATGCCAGCATTGGAAAGTAACTGCTGTCATACATTTATGAGTAAAATCAATCTATAATTTTCTTTTGATAGTGCTGCAGGCTTCTTACCAAATAAGACAAAATTGCCATGAGTATATAGGCAGTTCTTAGTGTTTCACTGCTATTTTGGGCTCTACACCAGGTTCATGTAAGAGGTTCAAGAGGTGTCACTAGTCCCCTTCCTGGCTATGAAAGTGTCGGGGAGAAGAGTGAACATGGGTGGACAAAAGCATGTGTGGCTGCGACGTGCCAGTGCATGGCAACCTCCAGCTGTCTTTTCTGAGGCCCTGAGCCGAGTGTTCTCAGCTAATTTTCAAGTGGCTTTTATACCTCTCCAAATCAACGCATGGAGACTGGCCAGGCACAGAGCAACAGAGAATCTAGAGACCGCATTTTCAGGCAACTTCACAGACACCTGCTATGAATTGCACTTTCTTTGCAATTTAGATGTTCTACAGAATCTGGCCCCTCATTTTCAGCCTTGCACTTTTTTTCTGACTTGCATATTGCCAGTGTTATGCCCTGTCTTCTAGTGTGCCAGGTACTTTGTCATTGCGTAAGGAATTGTGATTCTGATCTCTCACTCAGTAATGAACCTTTTGAGGTACAAATATCTGTCAGAGCGTGATAAGGGCAACACAAATAATAATGTCCAGCTGCATTGACTTCAGAGGCTCTGTGTATGGGTATCTGGCTGTGAGATTCACATCTCTTTGATCTCTTAAATCAGATCTGTATTTAATATATCCCTATTTCCTTTCGTTACCAAGACTGCAATATGTATCATAATTTTAAATTTGACTCTCTAATCCCTGTATGGGTCTTCTCAATGTTTTCCTAATGGCTGTTGTGTGCAGATTTCATTTTAATGTTAGATGAGCCTTTTTGCCCAGATTTACTGAGCCATTCTTATTCAGTGTTGCACATGATTAGTTTAAGCAAGATGTGTTCAAGTGAAAGGAGCTGAAACGCATTAAAGTGAGATACTGAGTAGGACAAAAATCCAGAAAGTGCCTATGTGGACTCTTCACATTAAACAGATTTTAAGGTTTACCTGAAATTATAGTCAAAATTTTATAGCATGGTATCAAGGGGATTTCAGCCTTGTATTGAAAATCAATAAAGAGTCTACTCATTTCTTAAGTGGGAATTAATTGATATACGTGATTTCCTCATGTCTCTGCACATGGGTGAATTTAGGTGTGTAGAAATAGGAGCTATTCCCTGAAATGTATCCTGCACACTGAGCATCACAGCATCATAAGTGCTTAATGTTACAACTAGCCAAAAGCTTCAGACATGTATTTTCATTTATAGCATTTCACTACTCACAGTGCTTCTTGTAATGGCTATATGGCACCTGTGTTAATGAAAAGTGAAACATCTTACAGTCAACGTCATTAGAGCTGTGACATGCATTAGTCAAAAAGAACATGATCATGTCTTCTTCCCATTGCCCCCAGAAGTCCAGAATTATTCCCAATACTGAATTCTCTTCTGGTTTCCATTGTCACTCTCTAAATAACCACATTTGAATTGTATTAAATATTAAGCCACCAAAAAATAAATACTGGCCAAGAGATTGTAACAGAGAGATAATAAACTCAGAAAAGTGTCCTGCATTTAAAATAGAGAATACTCCTAGGTAAGAAATCCCTCCTGGACTCGAACAATTTTTCAAGTCCCTCTCCCCTCTCCAGATTCATGACCACCCCTTCCACCTCCATACAGCACTGTATGAAGCCAGCACGCAGGAGGCTGGTGCACTGAACTTAGGAAAGTGAATTAAAACTATTGCTGCGTAGTGATATTTCCAAGTATTTTGCTTAAAGTGGGCCTCCTTTTGCTGGTTGTGAGGAATGCATTCAAACTGCATGTGCAATTGTGTAAGTTCTCATTCAGTAAATAGCCACAGTTGCTGCAGCTTTCAGGAAAGGCTGCTGGACACAGACCATGAATCAATATTTTTGGATTGCTCCCATGTCATTGAGATCAGACTTAGTCCTTAAAATAGACTGGTTTAGACATTCTGGTTTTTATCAACACTACAGTGATTTCTGCCCACGAAAATCATGTAATACCCTTTCAAGAGAAGAGCACATAAAAGAGAGGCCACTGATGCTTTCATGAGGTGCAAAAGTACTTCACTAAATAGCCAGTAACAACCACGGGTGGTTTTTTTTTCATTTCTGTGCAGAAAGCATTAATACTACCTTGCAAAATTATGCAGTTTGCACTTAATCATTTCAATTAATCTTTAGTAAATTACCCAGTACTTTGTAATTATAATATTTGCAGCTAATTTAGTGCCATTCTAAAAATCATTCGTTGCATAATATAAGCAATTAACATTTATTTGGTTTTTTTTCTGTTGCAGGGGGATATATAAATTATTGTCAGTGGCCTTTCTGTACACCTAATTAGCACCTGTTTGAATTATTCTACAGGTTATGGACATTTCATTTGAAAAATAAATGCGTTGCTAGTTTTGTGAACTCTTTCCAAATACACAGTTGTAAAAATTACTTTTCAGGGGAATACGAAAACATGTTTTGATATGTCTTCTGGGTTTATGAGCTACACTAGGCTTTTAGGCTATTACACCTAGAATAGGTACTGACATTTTCAGTGCAGTTAAAATGGAAATAGTCAGATACCTCTTTCCCATAATTAAATAAAGTATCCCACATTTGTAGTCTGGTTTATATAGTAATGAAAAAGGAAAGCAGTAAGACATCAAGAATATAGATCCTAGTGTAACTTTCACATTTCTGCATATGTATATACAGTTAGAAAGTTTTACTAATCAGAGACTATTAATGCCAATATCAAATATTTACAACCTCCACACATACGAAATTAGGAAATCAAAAAAGGGCTTGAGACTTTTCTGTGGGTATGAAATGTTGCAGCAGACCCTCAGCTCCTATAAATCAGTATAGCTCCTTTGATTTCAGTTTAACTATGTAAATTTACCCCAGCTAGTATCTAGCCCAAGAATGTGAATTCCTTCCCATCTTTTTGCAGGTGCAGAAAATCAAAAGTAACTGCAGTGATTACGAAATTTGCATAACAGTTTTACATTGCCTGGGCCACTGATCAGATAGTATCTTCATGCCTGAAAAGAAAATTTGTAACACATGGGATGCCATAAGTCTTTTGGTATTTTCCCTTTCCAGGGGCATGGCAGAGGCCTTTTCCAGAAGCAGCTAGTATGATTTGGGGCTACAAGGAGATATTCATACTGTGAGTATCTCCTAGGGTAGAAAGTCTTTCTCGGAGAAGGTTTGCTGATACAGATCAGGCCTTGAGGCAGATCAAGTTTGATTTTTCTGTTTCATGTTAAAATGTAGGATCCAGGTCTTAAACTGGCCTCAGAAACTAATTGAGACTCAGTGGAGAGAACTGATCGCAGCTCTGATGTTTTCAGAGAAGCTTAAGCAGCAGAGAAGGCAAGCAGCCATATTCTGCTTCAGCTGAAGCTTGTGTATCTTTGCATTCAGTTTCAGATAAAATTACCTCTGAGTTTCCAGATTAGCGGTGACAAACTTGTGAGTTACTGTAGCCTGATGTTCTTCTACAGAGAAGAAATGAAATGTCCTCCTAGACAAAAACAAAAAGAAGGCTCTTTATTTTTATTTTATATTATGCTAAACATCCAACTTGGAAAGAAACCAAAGCAGGATGTTGGGCCTCACAGAGACATAGATACCCGTAGAGGGTTGTTCTTGGTGCATATAGTGGTAACGGTGTCAGAGTGTCTGCTTGTCATGAAAGAGGATGTCCACCCTTTGGCTCTTTTTTGGGTCTTGAGAAAAGCTACAGTTTACGGCTCAAAGATGACAAATCATTTATAGGCAAAAGCTATAGACAAGTCCACAAAGCAGTGAAGAAAGCAGTAAGACATTTGGTGGTGGTCTCATTGAAAAATGAGAAAGTGAATTTGACTGAAATATTTGAGCCTTTTGCATTAGGGATGAACAACAGAGTTGAAACCTACTCCCAAAACACTGCAGTTGCATATGGGAGCAGGCTAATGTAGCAGCAACACTATATAAAATGTTTATTGTATCCCACTTACTATATGGGGCAGTATTAGAATAAAAATGAAAGCCAGTACACTAAACCTTGCATAATACAACCACTTACTGTACTTTCAGTACTAAGATATCAGAATACAGTATGAATGTTTACAGTACACTGGGGTAGAAATTCTAGTAAAATATGTGCTTTGTCACTTAGCTTTTTAAATAATTAGTTTATGGCCTCCTAGTCTTTTTTAGTTCATTTTATTTTACAGGAATTAATAGGCCACTTACATTTGTATTCTACATTAGTTGCATCACGGGTATTTTAAGTTCCAAAATAGATTGGTTTTGCCCTAAGCTGTATTCAAGCTCTAATAATTATTTCTATTTCCCAAGCACGTGTTTTATTTGCAGTATATCTGCTTATATTTTTATTGAATAAATTTGTCAGTTTTCTTCAGTTTGTTTTCAGCATTGAATATGATAAAGGCAATTTAAAAAGCAGTCTGAAAACCATGTCTTAAAAGAAGAACAAGGCTACTTTGAAAAAGTTAAAGCAAGCAGTGTGTTTTGTAAAGAACAGTGAACTATGAATGGGAATAAAAATAAATAATACACAGCAGGAAATTGTTGTCATCTATTAGAATTTTTGTATTTTTTTCTGAATATTTTTCATCACCTTTGTTGTAAGTTACAAAGCTGATAAAATCTTAAATAAAAATATTTTAATCTGTTCAGATGATGCTTTGAATAAAGGATGCAGACCTTGAAAACTGCTGAGGAACTCTTAATATTTTGGTCATAGTTTGGCAAAGAAAGATCTGTTTCTTCAGCACATAACTACTTTCTTGCTCTTCTTTTCTTTCTTGCAATAAATACACTGAGATGTAAAGGTGCCTACCTGCTCTTCTGAGAGCTCTTAGTATTACTGAAGAGACACATTACTTGCAGCAGTCTCCTGGGTAAATGCCAGCATACCTCCACACAAGTAGGGCTTTTTCATCAAAGTTCCATTGCTACATAAACAATCAGATCAGAGTTCTCCATTGACCAAGGTCTTGCAATAACTATGTGCCATATTAAAAGCCTTGCCCTTGGTTTTGATTAGGATCACATAATTTTTCTGTCTTCATATAGGCCAGTGTACTAGAAAAAGGAAACCCCCTGCTGTTAGCTTAGTGTTTTCATCACTTGTCAGTTACAAACTTCGCAGTTTCTCTTCTTTTGAGGGGAAAAAACCCTAATCCAGTATTTTTCTGTTAGATGCTGATTATTGTGGTTGTGCCTCTACCATTTCCTAAAGTGACACAGCAGAGACCTTTGCTCTTACAAGCATTTGTTAAAGCTACTTTTCATAAGCTTCTCTTCACTGCTCTGTCAGAACAGCTGTTTTCCTGTTCAGAAGTTGGTGGGAAAGACGTTAGCTGTCTTCTCTCTTTTATTTCCTGTTTTGGTAGTATTTAGGAGCTCCTCTTGTAGTATTCCTGAATGGGTTGAATGAAATCTGTAGGACAAACCACTGAACCACAATAGTATTGTGAACAAAATGTTCTTTTATTGTGTTTAAATGATTGCATACCTGCTATCTACCTACCTATCTTTTTCTTACTCTTTTTTTTTTTTCTGAGTGCATGATGATTTAAGTGTTGCCTCCTAAAGCATCCATGATTCCAGCTTTCCTTGATTCTTTCAAAATGCTTCCTATTTGAGGTCTGGGAATCACATACAGCTCATCTCACCATCTATGGAGAGTGCTTTTTGCTAATATATTCATTTTTGACCCAGCTCCAAAGATAATAGCCAACAGCTCTTCTCTGCTGATGCTAGAGGAGTGCTTGTTCTCTGAAGTGCTGCCTCATAAAAGCCTTTTAAGTTTAAGGATTTCACATTCATCCTCTAATTAAGCAGGTGTCTAAATCTGTGAAGCTGCTTCATTCTGAAATTCAACCTGCCTCCACTTCAAAGAACGTTGTTTCTTTACCCAAAGATGTTTTAAAAAGTGCTTCTTTAACGGTTCAAATTTGTAGGGTTATTTAAATGCTTTGCCTCTCACCTGATTCAGTACTTATTTTCCAAAAATACACAGAATACATCAGATCTGGTGAGATGCTTCAAGGATGTTTCTTAATAGTGGTGCTGGAGTTCATATCTTTGACTGAAGAACTTTAATTGCAGGGAGTAACTAGCCCTTCTGCTAGCCTAATGACAGAAGTGGTTCCAACCATATATGATCCATTTGATGCTTCTCCCATCAGAAATCCAAATCTTTCCTCGTGGGTTTTTTTTGTTGCTTGTTTGGTTTTGGTTTTAAGCAATATGTCAGTTTGGCTCTGAAACATGTCTAGAATTTGTCATTCCCAAACCCTGGAAAAAGAGTGGATTTAGGCAAGTTTGTCCCAGGGATTCCAATATGATGCAGCTCCAAATACAACCACTGACTTAATAGAATGATGGCTTGCCTTATGATATTGAGAGAGGCAGCATGACTTCAGTGTAGGAAGTCTTCCTACACTTCAGCTTTACATCTGAAAATAAAATCTTTTTTTGGAAAGAACACTTGTGAAATCGTTAACTCAGGAACCCAACACTAACTCCACCATCCTAAAACAGCAAACTGAAAATACTCCTGCTTGTATAAGAAAAAGACAGGTTTTATTTGCGTTTATTATGTCCTCAAGGAGATTCAGAGTTAACTTTAGAAGAAAGAAGGAATTCCAAAAGCAACAGAAACCCATGTCCTACACCTACAGGTTTATGTCCTACAACCACAGATTACTACTTTCCTGTCTTGTGTGTTTTCAAGAAAACAACATATGGATGAAAGGAATTTGCCAGAGCAAGCGGGAGGAGATTACACCAGCTGTGTGAGCCCTATTCACTCACACTGGCTACTCAGTATTTACTTACGGACTTCTGGCTCCGCAGTCACTGGTCCAAGTTAACATCTATAACTTGAAAACCCCCACAGAGAAGACAGAAAACTCATTCCTTATGGGGTTGCCTCCCATCATTCCACAGACATTATTCTCTCTTATCCCCGAGGGCGGGGAGGATGCAGTGTGCCTCTCAGCCACGGGGACCCATGCTTTTCCCCAGGGTTCACAGTGCCCTTCACTTTTCCAAGGTACACACAGACGTTACAGATGCTCCCCAGGTGGCCCACAGGGCATGAAGGAAGGGAGAGAAGTTTACACTCATCTTCCTCATCCCAGTAGCAAAAAGGGATGAATTAGGCCTGAAACAACCCTTCAGTTTCAGAGCTATCCTTTCAAAAAAAGGCCTTTTTTCATATGACCCATTATTTGTTATTTCAGGCAAGTGCTGGGGCAGCAGAAGTCTGCTCCCTTTATTGTACTGCACAAACTTACGGTGTCTGCCCTCTGTTTTCTCAGCCAGAGGTGAGCAGTATTTTCTAGCTGTAAAATCAATATTTTTCATTACAGAGTAACTCGGTCTGCAGAACTAGAAAGTATCCTAGTCCTATTGGGTCTAAGATGTGGATTTCCTCAGATCTTTCAGGAATGAGAAACTGCTAAGAGTGGCAATGGTTTTGCTTTTCCCTGGAAAGCATCCATGTTACCCACACACGGGGTATGCACTGCTGTGTTTCTCTGATGCATTCAGCTTGCGGTCGCCACCTATCACTGGTCTTTCCTTTCTCAATTCCACCTTAAATTGGATGTAAAGTTCTTGAGACACATTTAGCGCATCAATTTCCTCAGGGCATTTCTTTAATTTAAGGAAAGGTACAGAGACTCCAATTAACCTCAGATGAAGAGACCCATAGTTCATTGTCTGTCTGGGAAAATGAACCTCAGGGAACGGTACTCTTACATTGCAAGTGCATGTCAGAACCACAACCGGAACTCATGCTTTTGGCTCCTACTCTGGCATGTAATCTATTAGAACAGTGTGAACAAACAAGTTCATTAACCTCCCAGAGCCTTAATTTTTTCTCCTTGCAAATACGAAATTATACTTACCATGGGTGAAATCTGAAAAAAAAATCAACACAAATTAAGAACATCAGCATATGCTAACTTACTACACAGTGGTAACTACCCTGACCTTTTCTTACAGGCAGAACAGGAATTCTCGGAAGTAAATGCACTGGTAAATACTGACTTGCTAGTGTTACTCACAAGATTATGTTCATACCCACAGATATGCAAGTAACTAAGAGTAGCAGCTTATTTTGTCTGAACAGAAAGCCGAAAGCACAAGACTGATATTTGCACAGAGCAAAATGAGCTAATGGGAATATGATTCCTCCTACTTGATGCTGCCTTCTAGTTCCCGATCACCCATCCTTGGGCAAAGCAGAACCTAGGAATGTGCTTCATTCGAACAGAAAGATGTAGCAGCACATGCAACAACAGCAAGATTCAAACCTATATTGACTTAAAAACCTAGCTATCAGAGTGCCACCTGCTTCATCCCAGTAAGCAGCTACCTCCAGAACTGAGATCCCCAAAACTATTTTACTAATACTAGAGTAAAAGGTGGCCTCAGGATGATTCAGGGCACAGCTACAGAATCATTCTCCCTTTGCCCTTCTTCCACGGTGGCAGCCAGGAGCCATCTCAAGCCCTCCTATTACTCAGTGATAGCTCTGCCCCAGAAATGAGGCTTGTCTTGCAAATGGACAGATCAGCAGGAGTCTTGCACTATTATCTATTTCTCTTTCCATATACAGACATCTAGCTGTGCAAAAACACCTATGTGTATCAGCAAGTTTCTTTAGGTCCTTAAAGGTTTTATGAGAAAAGCTGGTTCATCTAACAGACTCCAAAGGGATGGTTCACACAGCAAATTCAAAAGGGAAGAACATATTTCCTTGCCACTAAAAAAATAGGTATCTATCTTCCAGTGAAAGAGCTTAAGACATACGTCTGCCTCCCATTGCTTAGGCAATTCCTTGGTATACATTTCTGGGCACATCTCTTGCTCCTAGGACAGTAGAGGGCTGTGGATTCTCACAGAGTGTAAGAGAACAGACAGTAGTGCTTGCTGCTGCCATGTTATGTTTTGTTCTCCTGAAAAAGGACCCGGAAATAACTTGTGGCCATGATTTAAACAGCTAAAAGAGCAAACCACTGTGGAACATTTCATACCGGCCAGCTACCATGGACACTCACCTGTGGATACCTAAGCTTGTAGTCCCTAACATATCTAGGACTGGCTCTAGGGAAAAATAAAGAAAGAATATTTCTACTAGCATTTCTGGGGAGCCAGACTGGGACATGAGGCTGCAGAAACTTAATAGTGGACGAGTTACAGACACTGGGTTATATATAAGAGGGCTTAATTCATCGCTTTTTGAGAACAAAGCAAGGCAGTGATTTAATAAATGACTTTAAGGTTCTTCATTTTAATGACAGTATAAGACGGTACTTTGTGTTGTCACATGAGCAAAGGTCAGTGAACTGTCAGTCCTCATTACTTGGGCAAATGTTCTTTCGAGAACTCCCAAATGACTTCATGGTACATGGAAATGAGTACGTCTTTAATGGTTATCTTCAAAAATCAATAAGCATAAAGTTTGGAAAGAAAGCAAATCAGTAAATGGAAGGAATCATAATTAAAGAGATGCAAAAAAATGAAGAGCTAAAAAAAAAAAAAAAAGCATTACTCAGAGTTACCAGCTTGTCCCATGAGAGAAGAGTTAAACATTACAATTCCTGAGTGGACTGGTGGCCCGTCTCAGTCTAAAATAACGTATCCCAGAAAAGAAAATAGAAAAGACGGAGGATATGAGGAAAGTACAAAAAAACACAAACCCATAAAGAAGAATAATGGAATCAGTCATGCATTGGGTACATTTCATCTACCTCCGGGATTTAACTTTATGCTCTGAATTTGCTCTGACAATGGATCTGGGGTCCCGCAGATAAATATACATCCTTTTACCACCTTGTGCAGTGCACATGCTGTTCAGAGTTCACAACTTTTTCCTGATCCATTGCAAGACCCCAACCTGGTTTTGATACCCCTTCTGGTTTGTAAACATTTACATTTCCGTTTATCATATTGAACTGCCTAGCCATTTTGAATGATGCTCCTAATCCAAGCTGTCTTCCAGAAAATAATTTTTTTTTATTCTTGTATTCAGAATTAGAATAACAGCAGATACTCATTAACCTTTTTGCTATTTACTAATCATTATATCTTTATAATAGCCTCTCATTAAAATAATCACTCTAGTTCTTTTTTCAGTTCTCTACTAAGAGGAATTTTCCTCCTGTCTCTTATCAATATTTAGCACCTGTCTTTCAATTCTGGTATCTGCTCTACCTTTTCTTTTCCTTCCTAATGGGAGGTCTAGAAAAGAACAAAGTTATTCAGGAGGGAGAGCACTATGGACTTTTGATAGCAGTCTTCATCCAGGCTTTTAAGCAGGGTCCTAGAGTGTATGCACAGCAAGTGTAAGGCAGGTGAAATATTCCTTCCACTAAGCAACAGAATAAAAGAGGTGGGGTTTTTCCCCCCAGTTTCAAGCTCTCATTTAAATTCATCAACACCAAATTCCACATATTTTTTGCCCTGGCCTTAGCCTCTCTAACTATCTTGAAGGGGAGTAGAAGGAAAAAAAAATGAGAAAGAACAGCAGATCATAATAACAGAAGAAAGCAATCAAACTGCACAAAGTCATCTTTGTTTGTTTGTTTGTCCTGGATAGGGGAAAAAATAGGTTTGGACTGAGTAAACTAAGCAGCAAGTTCTAAAATATCATTCATGGAGCAAAATGGAGGTTATACTCTGACACCACAGAACAGTCACAGTTACAGTGCAAAAACATTCTCAGATTCTACTCCTGTTATTGCCACCTTATATTATTACATATGAAAGAAAATTGACAACCTGTCAGGAAACTTCATGATACTCAGAAAAATATGAATTGAATTCTTTGTCTATGTTATTGAAGGGTGAATATTTTCTCTTATGACTACTGAGTATTGGGTTTGGTCCTGTGTTAGGCTTCACCTTTTCTTTCTTACCTTCACTGCAGTACAAATTATACAGAGGAGCAAATTTATTATTCCACTCAGAGGGTGTTGAGAGTACACTTAACTCATCAGCTGAGGTAGAGGCTTAAGTTTTTCTTTAACCCGTGTTTTATTGTTTAAAGAACACTTGAAAATGACTGTGCTTTCACCAAAGAGAGCCTATCCATGGGAAACTGAAAAGTGGTGCCTATTGGAGCTTATGGCCTTTGTGGATGATGACTAATTGATCAATATAAAAAACAAATTACACAGTCCTCCAGTTAATGAATAAGTGGTTTTTTTCCTGTCTGGGACCTAATGAGAGAAGGATCCCCAAGAGTCATGCACTAAGGAAGAAACGAGCAGTATATATAGTATAATGATGTGAATTCAATACCCGCCCAATTTATTTTAAAATACATCTGTGCACATCCTTTGAAGATATCCTCTGGAAGAAATTCCTTTGTAATCTGTCATGTTCCGCTGGGGTTGGCAAACATCTGTGTGTGCAGCAGGGGAGAAGATAGGGGGATTTATTTTATCAGGTTTTCTTTAGTGAGGTTTAACCTTTCTTAGAGTCTTTCGGCTTCTCTTCCTCTCCTAATGGCTTCCCTCAGACATTTCCCTTTTTAAGCAGTCCTACTATGTGCAAGCGTCCACATTTGACTTAGATATTTAATTCAAGCAATTTATATTGAGGGTTATTCCAATGCCAGATAGCTGGACCAAGCGCGCTTCCATATTAAGGCAGATGCATGTACACAAACCCCTTTAATCTTGCTTCTCATCTTTCTGCAGATGCACTAATGAACAGTCATTGCCAACACGAAAATGAAGTATTACTGGTTTACGTTTTGCTCCTTCAGCAATAAACCCTCTCGTTTGCTACCAAAAGGCAGAGATAACCTCTGTAAAGAGGTCAAAAACCCCAGCAACTGTTGAGTTGCTAGTTCCTAGATAGGAATGAAATAATTTATTTGGAAGTAACTTACTGGACAGTTGCATCATATGGTGTTTTATTTCTTCTGAGAGAAGATGATGATGAACACAGAGGGACAGAAAGCAGATATCCAAGACAGTAAGCAATAGCAAAAGGACTGGGCAAAGTGAAGAACAAATACAGGGGAAAGGAAGGTTAGCTGAGGAAACAGGAGTGAAAAATGATGGAAAAGTACCTAGTAAACTGTCTGATTTCCAGGACTAAGCTTGCTGAGCTCTTTTCACACAAAATCTCACAAAAACATCAATAAAGACTGGAATGATTAAAAGGCACTTAAATAGAGCAGGTGTACAGACCCTACTGATGCTTAAAAGGAATACGGTTTAAGCCTGCTATATATGAAAAGCACATTTAGAGATTTTGGCCCACCTTGGAATGGTCTCCTGTGGTCTTCTCATTTGAGTGCCTGTCAACGGGAGAAGAAAAAGGTTGTTTTTAATGACAGTTTGGGGCTCAAACATAGATTAGGAAACACAGACTGGCTTTGTACCACCCTCCAAAAGGGTTGCCTGTCCCTAACGCACAGGTGCCCAGTTTGGACCTGACATGGAAACTTCCTTGCAAAGCTGGACCTCTCTCATAGCTACTAAAGACGATACAACTGCAATGGAGAAGCAATTCAGTTAAAAGAAAGCGTGTGTACACAAGAGCCAACAGAAAAGCAAACACCGAAAAAATTAAGAGAGATCACAGCAAAATACACTTAACATTAAAAAAAAAAAAAAAGCAGGTTAAGTTTTCCCTCCCACAGTACTGAAGAGATTTCAGGGCAAGTAATTTCCTTCTCCCCTGGAGTACTCCATGGAAGGTATACTTTGATTTTCATGGCTTCTTGAATTATGTTCTATAAACTAAAGTATCTCAAAGGACAAGTGCAGTCCCCTTTCAAGACACCTATGTTGTGCATGTTTCAGGCCGGGCGTTTCCACCCGCTTCCCGTGGGTTCGGGAAGGGAAGGCTTTCCCTCCAAAACCTGGACCTGGCCCACACATGGAGGGAGAGGCCATGGTGAGCGCTGTCGCTGCATGGCAGCCTACCCCAAGGGACAGGGGCTGGGACGTGGGGCTAGACACAGCCCAGATACATGGCCCCAGGACCCTGGGCTCTCCAGCTCTCTCATGAGGAGCAGGGCAGGTGCCTTTGTGGGCAGCCATGTCCCCACCTCAGGGGGCAGGCTGCTGCCGGAGCTCAGAGGGCCAGATCATGGCTGCCAGTACAACTTTACCATCCCACAATATGCCCTGCATTAGGCACCCGTGTCCGTGACAGGAGGGTGGAGAGGGACACAGCCCCGCGCGCCATCCTCCTGAAGTGAGGGAGGGGAAGGCCTCAGCGCTGCGGGGCACCTGGAGCTCGTTCCCTCACCTGCAGCTGCTTCCCTGCTAACTGGCGCTCACCTGGGGCTCGCTGGGTAAATGGCGGCTGCTCCTCTCACCCTTCCTCAGGCACAGGGTCGCTATTGCCCTCGAGGATCAGGCGGAGGTGGGTGAGCAGGGAGGACCTCGGGGCCTGCTGGCAGCGATGGGGGGCAGGCGCCGGCGTGGGGAGCAGACCCGCTCTGCCTCAGGGAGGGGGGGATCGCCTCAGGCCGTGGCGGGGAGCCCGCCTCACCTCATCTTCCTCCCCAGGAGCGCAGCCCGGAGGCGTCCGGGCGCGCTGCGGGAACGCGGCCGCTCCAGCCCCGTCTTCCTGAGTCGGAACGATGAAACCGCCCCGAACGGACAACAAAACGTGAGCGGGTGCGGGAAGTGGGGAGGCCCGGCTGGGCTCGGGGAGGCGCCCGCTCGGCACCTGGGGGCTGAGGGAAGGGGTGGCGGGGGAGCTGCGCTGCACCTCCCTCCGGTCAGGTCTCTCCGCACCCTCCGGGCGGTTTGGTTTTGGCTGGTTTTGGTTTGTTTGAGCTGTTTTTTCCCCCCTCCTTACGGTCACTGTCGGTTAGAGTCTGGCTTCGCAGGGAGGAGCCGGAGGCCCGGGGTTAGGGCAGGGCAGGGCTTCCCCGCCTCCGCAGTTTGTTACCTGTTGTATGAGGCTGCGGTGGAGCTTGGCACGTACTGTACTGTGTCGCTAGCTGAGCAGGGCTCAGAAATAGGAATATCGGGGTTACCTCATTTCTTTGCATTCACTTTAGCAGATTAATAATCTCCCACTGCGTCTCCCTCTGGTCTACTCTCCTGGTGGCAGCCACAAGTGACATGATGTGGGCTGCCTCACGTCCAGCCGGGAGGAGACCTTACCTAGTAGTTAAGCGGAAAGGATGTGTATGTTTTTGCTCCTAATTACTTTATTGCACTTTACTGTTTCTTTTACTGGGAAATAATTGTACTTTAAAAAGAAAAAAATAGACCATTGTGCTTGTTCTGCTGTCCTGGAGGGCAGGAAGGTGACCGACAGAGGGGAGAGGCTGGGTGTGGAGGAGCACCACTGCGCTTTCCCGCCATTTTATCCCCCAGTTTCACATCTGTCTCAAAAAGCATTGCTAGTGAAAATAGCTCCCTCCATCCCATGGGTTGTGAGATTTACTGTTGCACTGTACTAAGGATTTCTGCCCCCCACCCTTTTCACCACAGACAAATTCATTGCTTAAACATGGGTAAAACAGAAGCATGAATGAATATAAAAATACCATGTTGTGCGTAGATGAGTTATAAAAGTATTGTTGGGTATGCGCTGTTCCCACTCTAAACCTAGCATGAGGAAAATTCTCATGAATCAAGAGGCAATGCTAAATTTCTCTCATAGCGCATCTCTCTCTAATTTCTAAGATCTTTGTCATCATTTGGTATCGGTACTTATTGCTTTGAAATGAGAGATCCACAGTGATACGTGCTGTGCCCGTTCACAGACAGTCCCTTCCCTAAAGATGATAAATCCCAAGTAAAATTAGAAGGGAAGTAAAAGAGAGATAAAGCAGCTTGTGCAAGGTCATGCAGAGGTCACTGGCAAAATAATTGGCTGTTTAAAAAAAAAAAAAAAATTCTGGCAACTCCAGTGTTTTCCACCTTGATCCACACGTCACTGGCAGTGATGACACAGCAGCATGTCCAGAGTGGATGTCAGTGATGTAGAGTCTTCATCTAGATTTGGTGTTACAGGATTGAAGAATTCTTTGATGTAACTCAAATGATTTTTCAGAAATAAAAGTTTTAGGGAAAACTACTTGGACTGTGCATCTGTTGGCAAATATGGAAGGAAAAAAAAGATGCTCATAGTTGTGTATATCAGCAGAGAGTTTGGAGAGTGACAACCAATAGCAATGTACAAGCATGAAATACACAAAGAAGCTTTCAGTCAAGGCAGACTTTTAAGAGACCTTAATGAAAGCTAGAGCTACATTATGATAGTCCAGACAATAAACAAGAGGGAACGACTAAATAAAAGTTCACAAAGTCCCAAGTACAACTCCCATTTATGGCAATTCACAGAATATGCATTTTGAGCTATCTTCATTCCCTGGTTGTTGATTTGAATCTGAGCAGGACAAAAGAATGAAAATAATTTTATCTCAGACACCCCACTAACAATGCAGAATGACAACACTCTTCAGTTTGTCTCTTATTTACAGGTCTCCCTCTTTCCATCTCTTCCCCATGCAGACATATACAGAAAATAAAATTAATTGGAGAATTTCTATTTATCCTTAGCTGCAAAGTTATCTTGACTTTTTGAGAGTTAAATGCAGATTTACTCCTCCACATCCATCCAAATAATGCTCACTCTCTAGTCTCCTGTCTCTTCGTTAAAACTTACTTTGTCAGTTCTTTTTCAAATTAGTCTTAGCAACTCGCCAATGCATTTTTCAATCGTGGTATAAATATGACTGACTTTTAGTAGAAATGATGTGTAGTGAAAGGCTACAGAGGCAAACCTGGAGCCAAAACAAGAATAAAATCTTAACTAATTGGCTGCTCTGTTAAAGCATAACCAGATTCCCTAGCTCCAATGATTTTGTCAGTACACCATGCTCACTATATAATGTTTTAAATCTATCCCCAAATGCCTCATTCACACTATTCGACATTCCAAGTACTACTCCTCCCACCCATCTGTCTGACGCATGAAACGCCAAACACCTTTCCTTATTTGAGTCTTTGAAAAGATGATGTAAGAAGCGATGCAAGGTGGTTCTCACTGAAGTCCCCTGGGCCACCGTGCTGGAGAAGTAAAATCCCTGGAGCTTGCCTTGAAGTCCAACAAGCAACACTAATTTCGGTTCAGTGGAACCAGTGCTGCTGTCTCTCTGGCAGGCCTGGAAACCTTTCTGGAAGGAGACAGAGCTGGAACAAAGAACTAGGTATGAAACCAAACATGGTGTGACCATCTCTCTGGCTTGATTAGGCAACTTCATATTTCCTCTTAGCAGTGTTTTGGGATAGAAACATGCCTTGTGATTATTAAAGGTATGTTTATGGTTAATTTGTATAAGCAATTGGTAAGGAAATAAGATGCCAGAGCTACTCAATCTGATACTGCCTTCAGATGAGGGTCATTACAAAAATTTATATCTCTGGGTACCACAGGAATTACTTGGCTCCGAGAAAAGCTACATGAAATTCTTTCATCAGAACTTTGTCCAAAAAAAAAAAAAAAAAAAAAAAGTGAGTCCACCAGAAAATTTTGTAAGTTCAGTATGAACTTGTTTTATTTCAGTCATTCAAAGAATAATAATAAAAAAAAAAGTTGGAGTATGTCCCTTTCTAACTTTGAAACATGCTTTTATATATGCTTTTTTTATTATAGATTGGACATGTTTTGTTCCAATTCTTTTAGCTTCCTTGGAAAACAAAAACAAACTTTTTGTAGCAATCTAAAATTAAAAATAAAATAGCTTTCTTCAACCAGCAAATAGTCAGTGAGCAGACCAATGCAAAATAGCTGTTTTCACAGCCCTTGTTCAAGCAATGAGTGGTCCAATTACTCCTGATCTTAGCTCCAGTGGCTCATCAGCAGTTGGTTCAAGTGGATCAGAAATGGCACATTGAGCCAATCCGTCAATCATCATAGCTAGCTTCATATGGATTATAAAATTAAATAAGACAAAAATTATCCTATGTTTATGGTTAAGTTCTGCCACTCAGCATAAAAAATGTTGAAAGGTAGGTTTTTGAAGGTGCTGTGCAACTAACCTGGAAATACAAACATGGTCTGGTAGGGGGAGGTTCTACATTTTTAATTTTTCATTGACTGTGTTTGTCAGTGCAAGTACTATTTAAGCAAGAAACTATTCCTCTAGGGCCTTCAAGTTAATACACTTATTGTAGCGTCCTTATCCTGTTAAAATGAAGAGAATCGGATTGCTCTGGGTTGAACAGCTGCTTGAAGTCAATCTCTGTGTCCATTGTTAAGGGAAACAATATTAGTGAAGGGAAGCAGAAGGCAGCATATCAAAATGATATCCTCAAAGCATTTTCTACAGATGTCTCGAAGGTTCATGGGGTATTATGAAGCACAGAAGACATCTGGTCACATTTTTATAATCTCATCAGTGTATATAGAAAAATCTTCTCTCTGTTTACTTCTACTTGTCAAGTAGAAAGGCTTATATATTTTTTTATTTTCTTATTTATCTTATTGCTATGTAAACATACTCACTGATTCTTAACTATCCAAATCAGCTTAATGTGTCATTAAGTCACCAACTTCTATCACTGTAACATCTGACTTTCTCCTGCTTATTTATAGCTCTTCATTGAATCACTTTGTAAAGTAGGAGATTTGGGGATATTTTATACTGCGTTATGGGGCATGTTGTCTTTCATCTGCAAGTGCTGTGAAATCACTCTTTCCTACTCAAGAGTACTATATAGTACTTTTGTTCGGTGTTAACAACACTTCAGTTTGGTCTGTGGAAATACTCCCCTGAACGGAGAATACTAAATTGACTCGTTCTGCAGGCACCACTGCAGCTTCCAAAATCTCAGCGTGATGAACTGTTCCTGGTGCCCTGCTCCTACGGGTTAACATGGGCTGCCCAGCCAGGTTCACCAGTTATTGTGGAATCCCAATTAGACCAAGAACATGTTGCAAAGCCTGATTTTGATGAACCAACATGGCAGGCTTTATTTACTGTGATTTGTCATCTTGACCTAGTTTGATGTGGCCATTTCTTTCCTAAGAAGTAATTAAAGCAGAAACATAGAAAAATATTCTGGCTTTTGTTTTGCCTGGAGGACAACATATTCTACTCTGTTGCGACATTAAACTATATATCTTGATCCAAGGCTTTTCATTTCAATTGCCAACATATTGGACAATTTATTTCATTCACATGATCATATTTCTGAAGACCGCATAAGCCACCCTGTTATCCACGAGGAGTGTTTTTGTTGCCTGTCTTGTTACCTGTTTTTTCAGAGGTCTGTATGAAGTGTCTTCATTTATGCTGCATAATTAGTTGAATCTAATTTTTTTTTTCTTCAGTTTTTCCTTCTACTTCTAGACCAACCCTAGACCTGTATGCGATATCCAGTCCCTGTCCTCTTCCATCTCTGCCAAGAAAACAAGATGTTCCTTTGGAGATTGTTTTTGGAGAATGTCCCAGTGTTGCAAGTCAGTTCTCACTAACCCTATTTGCTGTAGTCTGAGGGCATTTGTCTGAGCAGGGACTGATTTTCTTGCTACCTAAACTCTGCATGTACAAAAGAAGATAATATTATGATACAGCTATTACTTAAAATGTCGGACCTGCCTCGTGCTTTTCCAGTTGCTAGGTCGTACCCACAAAGTAAACTAATCTATGTCCTTTACAAAGCAACATCGCTCTCTCTTCCCACCCAAACTCTGAACAGACAGAACTTCCCATGCATTGTATACTTCCTAAAGGAACAGGGGAATCGGATCTACTTGTAGTGGAGGTCACGCCTTTATGTAGGAGGCACTGTATCGTTACCTCCAAACTCTGCTAACGGGGCCTAAGCGGTGATGCATTGATTTCAGGGGCTGGCCCCAGCCTGGCCTGTGGGATGCTTCCAGGTGGTCTGTCACATTTTCCCTGCAGGAGAGAGCAAGCTTTGCTCGAGCGCTCAGTGCAGCAGGAACAGCCAGGAGCCTGCCACAGCTTGGTACAAAACATCAAGCTGATAAAGGCATGAGAGTGGACGCAGCAGCCAGGATCTGCAAGATCTTGCCAGATGTAACGCTGCCTCGCATCTCCCTTCAGCAGCAGCTAAGCCTCTGGATCAGGCAGCTGCAGCCTGCCTGGCCCGGGACCCTGTGCCGCTCTCGTTGGCCACAGCCTGCTTCTCTGGGGTGGATACTAGAGGATGGTGGCTACTTGCATAAGGATCTTGGAGAACAGGCTTCTGCGAGAGGTAGATGGGAGCGGCTTGTTTGCTTGGGGCATGAGGATAGGCACTAATTGGGTGAATGGAGTTGAATGGTTGCTTTCAGAAGGAGGGGTGTTTGGCCACAGCTCATGAGAAAAGCAGGAAGACAACAAGTGGTGAAAGGGAGGGCAGTCCCCAAAACTCAAGGTTTAGTACACTGGTTTATTACTGGACCTGCCTGCTTTTACCCAGTGAAGTGAGAGCATAGCCCTCCCACTTGTGTTCCCCTCTTGGCCCCCAGTTCTCGCTCTAGATCCTGGACTAGAGATGGCAACTCTGCTGTGCCTAAAGTCTGGGATAACTGCTATGGAAAGGCAGGTTGATGCCCATGTGTGTTGCTATGCAGTGGGAACAGGGATCCCCTTCAAGCCCCATGTTGTTTAAATCGTCTGGCCTAAACTGATCACATCCGGCATCAAAGCAGCAGCATTAAAATGGCTTTAATGAGTCTTATGAGTTGTATGAATCACTAGCAAAAAATCCTGTTGTATCGCCTGAATTACTGAGTTAGCTTGAGAAAACCAGAGGTGAATTGAGAAACTGAGGGAGCAAAGAAATCAAGCTTAAATAACATTCATCCCAGTGTTGTACTGGGATTTAGTCTCACAAGAGCTTGCAACTTTAATTCTAGGCAGTTCTTTGAAAATGCTTGGTTTAGCATCTTGAAAATTCAAAAATTTTGGTCTGTCTTTCTAGCCTTAATACACCTGTTGTGCCTTGAGTATTGCAAGATCTAAGGTCAAGATGAGGTTATAGAGTATATTTCTTGCAATCCTCTCGCACAAAGACTAAGTTAAAACAACAGCCAAATGACCCAGCTGTTCTCTCGGTAGTGGGCAAGGTGTCTGGTGTTTAAATGAGAACTACGCTATCCCAGAAATCTCTTGTCTCCTCCCCAGTGCATTGGCGCTATTGACAGTCCTGCAACATAGACACATAATTTAAATGGTGTTAGAGATGGGGCCAGAGCAGGTGGTGTGTTTTGATAAAGCGAAGTTCCTAACCATCCGGTGGTGATCAGTTCATGCTATCCACAGTGAGAAGAACGGTTTGCTCCATTTCTTCACGGTGATGACGGCACCATCTGCAAAGGATTTTGTTACTAAATGAAAAATAATGACCTGTTTTGTCATGGTGGGATTTTTTTTTCTGCTTGTCTATATCTATGCCTTTACTTTCCTTGCAAAGGTATAGTGACCTAGTTTTGTGCCCAGTGTGGTGCCCTGTGGGGGTTGGTGTCTGTTCCTGGAAGGAGGTACACTGGAGCCAGCCCAAGCAGAGCTATTGATATTAGGCTTATGCTGTAGGTATGTTTTGTCTCAAGGGTTTTCATGTCAGTACTTGAAAACCATGTTATGCTGGAGGGATGCCATCTGCTACTCTTAAAAGACCAACTAATGAACGTGCCAGTTCCTTCCTGGAATGGTTCAAGAGTGCCCGTCCCACCTGTGTAAACAGAGCCCGTGCTCCTACCAAACAAAGGTCTCTGGTAGCGTGCAGCTCTGACTATGGAAAACAGGCCTTTTCACCCACTCAGACAGTGAACGGACCTGGTGTGGGTGACTTTTGGGGAACGTGTCGGTTTGCAGGTTCTAGATGCTTTATTTTTCCAAGGCTAACACATCCTCGCAGCTTGCCCAAATTAGTATTTGTCAGTATGCGAGGGCAATAAATTTCCCTTTCTAGCTAATCTGCAGCAAGAATAGTAAAACGTTGAGATGAGGTATCATATTGGAGTGCTTTTATTGACACTCACCTTAGAGCTAAATTATGTTTTTCCAGGACTTCAAATCGAGCAATTTTAATCTTGTTCTGATTTGATTAAACAGTCTGTTTTCTATTCCTTGAAATGGGTTTCTCCAGCCCTGTTCTTTGTTTTTTCCAACCCTGCTCTTTGCTTAGCTGATAGTTTGAAGTTAGCACTAGTAGGAAGCCTGTCCTGAAAAAGCAGGAGAGCGCAGGAAATCCAGTACTTCACTGAAAAATGAATGGGTAGCAGCTCTATCATGTTTTAAGAAAGCAGAGATTTGCATCCTAGCAAGGTTAATTTGCTTAGTTCTGGGACCAGAGGGCAAGGAACCACAGGGGAGAGCTCCATTATAAGCAGAGGGTATTTACTCAAGAACTAGTTAAATGGTTTTCTGGAAAAAGCCATAAACTGACATCCCATTTTTCTATTAACAGGTTCAAGCTTTCCCTAAAAACAAAGAAAGAAAAAAACCTAAGTAGCCTTTTAATGCCAGCTTTTGGTTGCCAAAGCATTCATTTTTTTTTCCAGTGTATCATATACGTGTGTTTAAAAAAAAAAAAAAGCCTTGAAACAGTAGTTCAACATTACCTTGTTATGTCAACATGATCAGTAATTTTTTTTAATGCTAGTATGTCCTAAAGGTCACCTCTTGTGTCAACCCAACAAAAAAAAAAAGATCATTTTCACACATGCCCACTCTCACATCTTCTGCATACCGAAGTTGCCTGTCAGTCCTGGCCCCCGCTCACTAGGTGTTGGATACTTTTGATTCCTTAACGGAATGCTTCTCGTGGAGTCTGATGATGAATTTGATGCACAGCACAAGAGCGAGAGATTCCCATGCTGCTCCTACCTAAAAAGTTTCATAGACGTCAGGTTGGGAATAGAGCTATGCTTTGTTCCCCCTGTGCTGTTCAGTCATCCAATGTGTTTTTCTGGTTGAAGTGTTTTTAAGAGCCACTGAGGGATTCTGTGGCCACGTTATGTAAAAGAGCTTTAAAAAACAATCTGTTTCTCTCATTTAAACTTCCCCCAACCCGCACACACAGGTGCTGATTTTGTGGCCGTAGTGATTCTCCTTTAGAAAGGGTTATTTAGTGGTACAGTTAAAACATGGGCAACAAATTTTAAAGCTCTCTGGGATAGTACCTACCTTTTGTCATACCCTCTTCTCATTATCTCATATGTGTTCATTTTGTTTCTCTTGTTTAGAGCAAACTTCGTGTTACAGTGTATTTGGGGGACAAGGTGTGACACCAGGTTTCTAAGCACTGCCTGCTAGAGGCAAATACTGATCTGATGGCACCCTTAGCGAAAGTGTGTATGTTGGCTCTGTGCCCTGGTCATATTTTTGCTGTGCTTGGTATGTTGTTATCAGTGGTGCCCCTGCAGTTTCCGTGGGATCTGGCGGTAGTCTCTTTCCAGCCCAGTGTTGTGCAGACTTGCCATATACTGTGAAGAAGGAGCTGTCTTACCATGCGAGATATCTGCATTTCAGTGGCTTGTGGAGTTGGTGACTGCCTTGGTGAAAAGAGGGAATTGGGTCTGAGTGGTCCTGTGGTGAATTGGATGATGTAAACCAAAGATGACATAATTCAGTGGCCACAACTGGGGAGCTTTGGTGATTTTGTATGTGCGTGTGTGTGTAGGAAGAATGGGGTGACATACCTAAGTTATTACTCGCAGGAAAATGTAGCTACAGGATGACTTTTCATTTGGTTGGAGATGTAGGCAGGGAGGCAGCATATGTGAAAATTTTACTTCCCTTCCCCCCCTTCCTCTTATTTCTGGCATACAGACAGGGAAAGTCAGTATTAGAATGCCTGGGTGCCTGTAATTCCTGCTATCTGATTTGATTGCTTTTTTACTTTTAGTGAGGAAATACTTTCCTCTCCTGCTCTATAAAATACCATCTAATGCATATATTTAAAGCAGTGAGTAGGTAGTTCTCTGGAGTCTCTCCTTTGATGTGCCCCATCAATTTACTGGTCTAGCTTTCTGTCTCTGGTGTAGCCCAGCACAAACTGTCTGGTTCATGGGTAGTTTAAGCAGTAAAGAGTGTGCTAAAATCTTTATCTTGACTCTATTTTATTTGTTTCTGTGCCTAACTTCTGGCAAGGGACTTTGGTACCTTGTCCCTCCACAGTGTCCTACCCCAGTTAATAGGAAGAACTTCTGATATGAATACAAAATCTGCAAACTTAAAATTCACATTCTGGAGGACACCTCTCTGAACTAAAAGAGATTGCTTGCATCCTAATAGAAAGTGAACACCTGGTTTCTTGCTAATTTGTTGATGCTGGGGGACTCAAGGGCTCACAGTTCAAATGCAGGCGCTGTGTGTGGGCTGTTGAGAGGTTTGGGACATTCAGTACTTAACTGGAGAAGGCCCTGAGCAACCAGGTGCTTTGATCAGGGAGCTGGAAAAGATGATCTCCTAAACTATTCTGCGAGATCCAGACTGGATCTGGAGAGTGGGATCCTGCTGAGTGAGGGATGTTGTGCCTGAATCAGTTACTGGCAGACAGGGGATTAAAGAGCTGAGGCCATTAGACAGGGAGGTCTACTCTGCTCCCCAAGGGTCTAATCAAGCAGGATCATCCTTGCAAACAGCATAATTCTGATTCTGCAGCTCCTGTGATGAGAGTTAAGGATGTTGTACCTGCTGCTGGTGACTTCACTTTAATCCATTGCCACCATCTCCTCTGCTCAAATGCTGGCAAAATCTACTATACTGCTGACCTGTAGCAATTGCTGTTTTGTGACCTTTTTTTCAGTGGATATAATTGCTAGTTCCAGCCTACATTTTTAGAGATAACTTTAGTTTACTAAGACAGTGATTCCACCTCTTAAAAATGACGAAGGGTTGTCTAGCTATCATTAGGTTTAAAACCACCACTGCTAAATGACCGGTCGTGATTCTGGGAGGAGATTGAACCTTCCCAGGGTGCAGTGATGTATAACACTGGAAGAGAGCAAAGTTCATCGTCATTTAAGTAATTCTGTTAGTGAACTTCATCTGCCTATAAAGGTATCTTCTGCTGTTAATCGTTAGGTCATTAACCTTAACAGTACTTCTTGGTATGCAGTCTGCCTGAGCAAAATATGTCAGTGCATCTCTACCTCTAAACTCTGCAGAACTCCACAATTTGCTGACATTTAGTGAGGAGACATCGTATTTTGAAGAGCAGGTAGAAAGCATGTAAGTGATTGTGGGTGTAGGAGTACTTGGTCTCTTGCGGCGAGCATAATCCTTTTAATACTCAGCTCTTCTGCAGCCACAAGATTCATTCATTTAATCTGAAGCATCTTGAGGGAAACGAATGCAGGCGAGTTCAGATCAATTATCACACCAAAAAAAGAAAAAGCTTGCACTTCTCTGGGCAATCTGTGTGCACTGCAATATCAAGCTGTGCATGAGAATATGTTACCACAAAGGAAGGTAGTATGCTCTAATTAGCAGTCACAAAAATGAAATACCAAGGTGTTATTTTGGTGACTAAGAGCCAGACATACAGATTGTGATACACAAATGTTACGTAGATGTACTGTACTCTCTAAGAGATGCTTTTTCACAGGAGGATATTGCATACTCTTAGACACTCATCACATGAGATTGTACTCCTTTTTTTGTAGGGTTCACATAAATTAAGCTTGAAAGGGCTTTAAATGCAGTGCTATTTCTGTAGGTGTATATCACAAGTACAGTTGGATGGGAACTTTTCAAGAATCCTTTTCTCCCCCCTAGGAGAGGGAGTTTGTTGGAAAACGTCAGTTATGTCAAAACCGAAATGTTTGAGGAAACCTGGCTGTTTGACAACCTATTGCTGACATATTTGTGAGTTTCTAATAGAGAGCTGTCGGATTTCTTGCTGCCTTGTTGATGCTGGGGAGCTGAAGGACTCACAGTTCAAGTGCAGGCTCTGCGTGTGGGCTGTTGAGAGGTTTGGGACCTCAAGCCTTCTGGGCTCTCTGAAATGGGTTCTAGAAATGGGAAGGTCTGGGCCCCTCAGCTTCAGTGTGAGATGGCTTACTCAAGTCTCCGTGGCAGAGAGCCTCAAAGGCCCTTGTTCAAGGTTTTGTCCTTCTCTATGTAGGGTCCCAGTGACGACTTTCAAGGACTTCTTGGGAAGTCCCTTGAAGTAAGAAAACATGTAGAAAATCCTCCAGAGCTGGGAACAATCAACCATTCTGTTTCATTCAGAAAAAAAACCCAAAAAACTGTTTTGGCTGCTCTACTCTTTTTTTTTTTTTTTCTTTCTTCCCTTCTTCTACAATGTCCTTAGTTCTGGATATTTCTAAATTTCTTCTTGTGGTTCTAATTCAGAACAAAGCCTTTCACAAAATATCAGAATTTCCCATAGGAAAGAAATCCTGAGTTTTTCCAGTCTATATACAACGTCTTTGGGTTTGGTCCCTATGGGGATGGTGCTTGCAAAGGAGATAATAAGGCTTCAGCAAGCCACTAACTGGGCCTTTGCTTTTTAAGAACCATTTCTAGATCCACTGGTGAGATGAATTAGAAACATCAGTGTCCCTGCTTTTATTTAACTCTCTCACAGAGCACACTGAAGTGGTCATTATAACTGCATCCTGTTACTGTTTCATGTGTATTTCTTGATGCATGTGCTCGCCTCATTTGACTTCATTATTCCATCATAGTGATGTCTCATATCTCTCTTGATTTTTTTTTTTTATTAAACTATTTCTAGAATTAGAGTTCATACAGAAAAAAATTAAAACGCAGAACACACACTAAATCCTTTCATCGCATTAGACCCTGTCAAACTGATTTCCCATTGCCTGCCAGGTCTAGTACTTAATGATTTTAAATGTTGTTCTGGGCTGAGCTGACAGCAAACCTTTAGCTAAGGCTATTACATGTAAGGCACCGGGTAGTATCTCTTCTACGATGAAAGTGAGCAGTTGTCTTCTCTGTCTCTCCAAGATATTTGCTTTCCATTTTGCCTGGTCTGCACAGATCTGGACTGCATTATTTATGCTGGATTCACAGTATTCTTTCTCACAGGAATGGCTGCTAAACACAGCTGACACTTGGGAAGGAGGAGCAAAGAGGAAACTGCCTAGTCCACTTTAATTACTTATTGCCTCACTAGATATTAAAATTTGAAAAACAAACAGATTTCTCAACATTTATTATCAAGACCGATGATATCAGTTTTCCAAACTACGTATACTTTGTGCAGCAGAATATGCTAATGTTTTGAAATATTACTGCCTTGCTTTTACTTGGCCAGTAATCTTAAGAAGTAAATAGGTAAAACATAGGTTGTATTCACTAAGGAGAACAGTTTATGGCAATTCATATTGTGTATGAGGTGTCTGAAATGGCTAATGATTACAATTCATCCACTTTGAAGTCTTATCTGATAAACTGTGTTTCAAGGGCTGCTAATCCATGTAATCAGAAGAAAAGACAGAGCCACAGAACCAAAATGCGTTCATCAAACATTCATTTAGCCTCTAGTTGAAGTTCACAGTGCTGAAAAATAAGGTCCTCCTTATGTAAAGGTTTTTGAGTTGAAGGCCGTGAAAGCATTTTTCTGATTTAGACCTCTGCGAAAATGAATTAAACTGTTCAGTTAAACCCATTGGGCTCCTATCCCTATTTAGGGACCACAGCAAAACGTGGATTTGCACAGGGACAGTCCTAGTGTGGCATCTCATCAGCAGTGCTGGCTATCACAAGGAAGTGTTGGGGAGGAGTTTCTCTCTGGTGCACAAATTCTTGACATGAGCAAGAAGAAACAACTACCCTGCTTCCTGCTGGGTGCATGAACAGCATAACTAGAAATAGGTTTGGTTGGTTTGATCTATCACCTGAGGCAGGAGGAGATGGCACTGAGCAATGTCAGCTTTCAAATAAGCTGGGGCCATCTACCGCATCAGAGCCAGCGAACGCATTTATTAACCTTCTGATAGGTTTGGAGCAGACACACACAAAACCGGTGTAGGATCCATGCTCAGCAAAGGGAAAAACACTAAAATAGATGCTAATAAGCTCTACTAATAGCTCTAAAGCATCAGTGTCGGACGTACTCAGCTGAGTGTAACAGGCTTCAAAACACGAACCGCATGGAAGTCGGGTAGTAAGCACAGTTCATTTCTGACAGGCTTGCAAAATCCTTCTGCCCTGGGAAAAAATGAGAAGGCTGCCAGCACAGTAGTTTCCTGGGAGACTTCTGTTGCTGCCATCTACTTCTCCAGAGGCTAAACTTTCATCTAAATGGAACAACCAACTTTTCAGCCCATGCAAAGAAACCCTTCTGAGCGTGATTCTTGGCAACTGCTCGACAGCAAACAAATGCGTTTCTGAATCTGTGTCAGTTCAGCAACAAAATGAGTAGAAAGGTTTCAGTAGCCACTTGTGCAGGCTTATTTTGAAGAAGCATTCTACAGAGGCAACCAAGAGCATGGGCTATTCAAGTTCTTTTTTTTCTTGGAAACACACATGGATTTGTTCTGCACCCTTAGCAGCAGCTGGACTCAGAATGCTTGGTGTTGCCAATCCCTTTCCAGGGACTCTATGGACTTGAGAGGAAAGTATCTCTCCAGTAACAGGCCAACTAACCCTGCGGTTTTGCTGGTACTGTGCTAAGCAAGCATGCTTAAGAAGCGTGGAATATCTGCCTATTGACTGCAGGCTCCAGAACTGATTTAGAAAAACTGACGGGTTTGGGAGCACAGTGCTCTCTGACAGAAGGTGTGCTCTTCAGATCAAGAATGATTAGAGGCTGTGCAAGGGTGGATGCGTGACACCCCCCCCCCCACCTCCCAGAGAAAACGGGGAATCATTTCTAATTACTGCGAATAAATCTCTTCTCCAAATGTTATAATGATTCATTGAGCCCATGGAGCTGAGAGAATATTCTGGCATTAGTAAAATGTAATACGTAGACAAAACATGTCTGTTGTGTGTCAGGAGCAGAAAAGAAGTAAAATAAGAAAAATACTGCAATTGTTAAAAAGAAATTGTGTGATCACATGATGCATCACCTGTTTGTAACTGTAACTTATGGGCTACTTTCCTCTTCTTGCTTTGCAAATTTTGCTGATTAAGAGAAACATGCATTGCTCTCTTTAAGTCCTTAAAAACATAAACATTCCTTCCAGGTGGCATGTGGCTTTTTACTTCTTTCTTCACAGCACGACTATTAATCATGGTACGTTTTTCGATGTAACTCTATGTCCGCAACCCTCCATCCCTCTTCTGTTCACAATTACTTGCTGTGCTAAAGTGCCAGCCTTTCAGTTATACTCTTGCTAACCATTCTGCCCACCAGTAGGAGGATTATAATAATTTATCATTTTTAAACCCGGTGGGGGTATGTTTGACTTTTGGTCATTCACAACATGCATTGGAGAGGGATGAAATGAAGCATTAGTGGTGCAGTCTTTCTCTACTCTGCAAATCCTCTGAAGCATTGGGAACAATGGGAATGAGCTCTTGCCAGGTGTGGATTGTTTAACTAGAACAAGTGCCTTATTTCATGGAACAAAAGATCTTAATACACAAGGTACTTCATTTTCTTCCATCTCAAAACCAGCAGGTGGGTGTTTGCCTTGTCGTTATTTCCCTTTGTCATTTGTGTTTGTTGTGGGGGGCTTAACAAATGATTTAGCACTGTGTGTGAGAGAACGAGGGTTTTTAATAAGCGTACTTCCTAAGACTGCGTCCTTTGTTAGGGTCTCAGGATTCAGTGTGACAGAGGTTTGTATTTCGTAGGTGCTGTCTGTACAGCTGTAACCCTCTTCTGCACTTGGCAGTGGTGCCGAGAGCGAGCTGCCCTCCTGCAGGCCTTGCTAGTCGACTTGGCTTGCTTACTACTGCTCCAGGCGCCCAACCTTGTGAGCCTTTGAGCTGTGGTATTGAATGGCTCTAGGTCTTGAATGTTCCCCTGTCCAGCCAAGTGATTTGGTCAGAAAAGTAATCTATAGAGAGATCATAATCTTTTGCATAATTTACCTGTGAGACGTGCCATCCTTAAATGTTCACAGGGCAATTTAATGATAGTGCTTGTTAAAGAAGCTGATAACATATGATGTAAAACCGGATATAGAAGCACAGTATACTTGCGTGACACTTATTAGCAGATTGGGTCACACTTTTTGAAAGGTTTGTTAGGGAGAGACTAAAAAAAAAATTAATAATTTGCAAATTATTTACAAGGGGAAGCATAACCCCCATTTTTAAAAAGGGAAGAAAGGAAGACCCTGGGAACTACAGGCCAGTCAGTCTCACTTCTGTGCCCAGTAAGATCATGGAGCGGATCCTCCTGGAAACTATGCTGAGGCACATGGAAAATAAGGAGGTGACTGGTGACAGCCAGCATGGCTTCACTAAGGGCAAATCATGCCTGACAAATTTGGTGCCCCTCTACAATGGGGTTACAGTGTTGGTGGATAAGGGAAGAGCAACTGACGTCATCTACCTGGACTTGTGCAAAGCAT